>JAJOZX010013090.1:0-5000 GCA_023014485.1 Bathynomus jamesi
ATTACAATTCCATTGAAGTACATTCTTACATTTAAATTTTAATCATTACATTTATTAGTTTCACTGAATTACATTACAAGTTATTGTTCATTACAGTTTCATTAAAGTACATTACATATTACATTATATTAAAGGATTACATTTAATTACAATTTTAGCAAATTGTTAATTGACATATCTACTACTGAAATAATCTAAATAGGTGATCCATTGATAAATGAAGGGAGTTAACCGTTGTTCTATAATTTAAAGGGGATTAACAACAATGTTTATATATTATAATTAACAATAATTACGCCAAATTATGTTAAATAATTTATAACCTGTTGGTTATCAGAGTTTGAAATCTAATTAGCCAGCGATGAGGAAAGCGGAGGAAAATACGATATTTATGATAACGTAATACATAAGTAATACGGAATTTGAATGACAGTTGTTATATGTTATGTTATAATGTTATAATGTTTCAGACCAACAAAGACCCTAGGATCCACTCATGGCTGGTCTACCTAACTCTGTTAGTGTATTGTGTATGTCCTCCGTGGTGGCGGAGGGGACCTACAATTTTACGTGGGTTCCGAACCACAAGAACATAAGAAATTTATGTAAAAAACTGCCGGTAAATGGCAACGACCAATTTTTACGAAACTAAATAATTATCAATTTAAAACTAATTAATTATCGATTTAAAACTAAAGATAGAATCTCTGATCCAGAGGATCAAGTCATAATAGACTACTATCCACAAATATGTTACACTCTATATCTATTTATAAAGGACATGCAAATATATCGGATCCAAAGAATCCAGTCAATTTCATTCGGTATCCATCAATCACGGTCCATATCGATAGCGGACCAAGTCAAATTTACAATCATATACATTACAATATATACACTTACGAGAAAAGAGTAGGTGTGGCTGTAAAGACTGTACAGTAATGTAGAAATGTGTGTGCACCCATTTTGGGTCTCCCATTTAAAGGTGTTTGTGGGGCAAGTGAAGATCATGAGTTTTTCAATACCTCACAGTACTATGGGGGGCACCGCTCGGCAGAGGAATCTCTTTAAATGGGGTGTGTAAGGACAGAGAGTATCCCCTAACCCAAGACGCTGCCTCCCTATATCCCACAACACTTGTGTTGAGCTGTGGGATCTATCCCAGAGCCTTAATTTTACTACCTTAAACTATACCCTTTCTATCAACATATGCGTCTAATCGATTTTTAAACATGTTTATAGACGTGCTACTAATTACTTCTACCGGCAAACTATTCCAGCTATTTACTATGTGACGTAAGCCGATAACGAACTAGTGGCCAGGCAGAGAAACAATACAGTATATTATAATAACACAATGATAATGTTATAAATTCGAATCAAAGCGAAAGGAGACCTTTTTTATCTTAGAAGCGTTCAAATTATGCTGTGATGAGTGGAATTTCTGATAATAACTTACTAAGCATTGTCTAGAGTTCACCTCGGGAGGTCAAATAATTAAAATAAAAAATGAAAAAATAATACGAGAACGTTTTCGAACGAAGGCAAAAGTTTTTGCGTTTCATAGATTGACACGAGCAAAATAGACTGATAAGTTGATAGGGCATAAGTAGACAATAGGTAGATGAATGAATAAGTAATAAAATTAATAAAGGATAGCGGTCAAGCTAAAATATGGACTATGGGGCGGGGATGAGATGCAAGACAATTCATAATTAATTATAATAACTTTTATAACAAATGAAAAAGGATGATGGATACGACTAAACCATAGAAAGGGTAGATCGTAGGGTTGTGACACGAACAAAAATAGGAAGCTACAAGTAAAATTATTATCCAAACTCGCGTTAAGCGATTTTGGTTCTTATGTAAAAATGGACATTCGAACATAAAACTATGTTCATTGTTCACTTTTTACATTACTCTCCCCTTTTAAAATGATATTTATACAATAATTTAATAGGGTACCATTAATACAATACAAATGAGAAATAACATCGTAAGTAATGACGACATTCTTTACAATAGAAATTTTATACAGAATGAGTTCGGGTAGTTGAGTACAATGCAGAGTAATCAAATTTTTAAAATGACACTTGCTTACAAATATTAAAAAAATCAAGATTAAAACGACTTTTATACAAACAGAATAAAAAGGATTAGTACGTTAATTTAGACAAACAATTAAGTTAGACAAAGAATGATATGGTTAAAATTTTTTACAAAATTTTCTTTTTTTTTTCTTTTGTGGATAAATTATATTCATAATGAATAGGTAAGAGGGAAAAATATAAATCATACAAGCTATAAGCTAATTTTTATTGACTAGTGTAGGTAAAAAAGAATTACGTAATGGATGATGTATAGACCTGTGGTCTAGTGTGTATTTTTGTGTACTAGGTATAAAGTGTGTAGCTGATAATTTCGAGACAGATTGTTAAATTAACTGTATAAATGCATGAATGCATGAATGCAAAAAATGATTAGACTAAATCGCATAGTTGGCACTTACGTAATGAAAATAGTTTTATTGTGATATTCAATGATTTGAGTATGAGGTTTGATATATAGTATATATAGTGTGCATGCATTTTTATTGACTGTTGTAGGTACAAATCGAATTACGTAGTGGATGATGTATAGACCTGTGGTCAATGTGTAGGGATTTGGTAGGTTTTTTTGAATTAACAAAGTTTAAAAAATGATGTATAATAATTTAAGGACAGTTACTCACGATTATTGAACAAAAGAAAATAAATACAAATTAAAAAATGAATCATTATGCATTTCCACGAGCTAAATACAATTTTATAATATTCTAAAAAAATAAAAGTAAATCGAATCATAGATAAATTTCGATCAAGAATAAAAAAGTTATTGAAATGAAAGGGAAGCATTTCGAACAATCTTTTCTTTTAATAATTTCAATTGAATTTTATATTAAAAATTATTTTTATATAATAAAAAAATATTAAAAAGGTTTAATAATTTTTTTTGCCTGTTAAGTAGAAAAATTATACTTTTTCGTTGAATGTTGATAGAATTTGAATTATTTGATATTTTAGTCTTATTAAAAATTAAATGAGTGAAATTTAGGATATGTGCGGTCATACGGGTAAATTTCCCGATCGTACAGAGCAGGATAAATTAGGTACATGATCGATTAATTGTTACACAACTATTATTATCACGTATACATTACAATAATTACCAAAATCGTTACAAACAATTGTAAAAACTATTTTGGTTACAAACAACAAAATGTCATTTCACCTATATATTTATATACGCAATGATGACATGAACAAGAAAAAAGGTTAAACTAAAGACGCAACCCGGTCAATTCAGGTTGAATTAAATTCTTTTACAAAAAAAAAGGTTGAATTAAATTCTTAATTTACATTTTCTTAAATTACAAAGGAAAAGTTGAATTCAATTGACTGCACTGAAAACTAACTTGGGACTCGGAATAAAAATGACTTGGAATAAATCTCCCTGACTTCAAGTAAAACTCTGACTTGAAATAAAATCTCTGACTTTGAATATAAATCTCTCTGACTTCGAATATAAATCTCTCTGACTTCGAATATAAATCTCTCTGACTTCGAATATAAATCTCTCTGACTTCGAATCTAACTCTGACTTCGAATATAACTGAAATCTCTGGGGCGGTTGTCCCTCTTAGATGCAACCTATTGACTTGAACTCTTATCAAGTATCTCTATAAATCTCTGGGGCGGTTGTCCCTCTTAGATGCAACCTATTGACTTGAACTCTTATCAAGTATCTCTATAAATCTCTGGGGCGGTTGGCCGTTTTGGCGCAACCTTCTGACTTGACCTCTTATCAAGTATTCTGAACTGAAAATGAAACTAAAAATGGAAAATGACTGCACTTGACCTCTATTCAAGTGGAGACGATTAACCTCTCTCTTGGTTGACCCTCTTGGTGCAACCTTCTGACTTCGAACTGACTTCAAAAAAATGACTTAAAAAATGACTTCAAAAAATGACTTCAAAAATCTCTCTAAATCTATAAACTCTCTCTCTTAATTTGCAAGTCATTCATCAAGCAGTAATTGAAAAAAATTTGCAAACAAAAAAAAAAAAAAAAATGTAACAATATTTCATTCTAATGTACACGAAGGTACGATACTATTATGTTTGATACATAAAATAAAATTATTCTATACTGAATATAACAGTGAAAATAACTGAAAATAACTCTTAAAAATAATTAACTCTGTTTACAATTAACTTCTGTTACAATTAACTTCTGTACAATTAACTTCTGTTACATTTAACTTCTTTTACAATTAACTTCTTTTACAATTAACTTTCTTTACAATTAACTCTCTTTTACAATTAACTCTCTTTTACAATTAACTCTCTTTTACAATTAACTCTCTCTTTGAAAATTTACTGTTTCACTAAAAAAAGTGTATCACTGGTGTCTGAAGTGTTCACTGTGTTTTGTTAATTCTGGCTCCATACTAAATATTAACTGTTAATAGTACTGATTTTTTTTTCAAGTGTTTATAAATTACTTAAAAAACAAAATGTACTTAACAAAATTTTCTATGGGGAAATCGTTGAGACGTGTCCTGAAGACGTCTTGCTGGCTAAAATCTTCTGGTTAAACATCTTCTGGGTAAAAATCTTCTGGGTAAAAATCTTCTGGGTAAAAATCTTCTTGGTAAAAATCTTCTGGGTAAAAATCTTCTGGGTAAAAATCTTCTGGGTAAAAATCTTCTGAGTAAAATCTTTTTTTTTTTTTTTATCTTCTTTTTAAAAATCTTCTTTTTATCCTGGCAAGGTCGCCAGCTGTAAGAATCCTCTTCTTAATAATCTTCTTCTTCTATCCTGGCTGGCTGACTCCAAAGAAGAGTCTCGAATGAAGTTCTCTGATGAAGTCCAATGACGAAGTCTCTAATCGAGAAGAGTTCTAATAATGAAGATTAATCTAGAAGTGTCTTAAATGAAGATGGTACATGCATAATA
>JAJOZX010013090.1:12500-52500 GCA_023014485.1 Bathynomus jamesi
GTTAAATTGATAATGTACATGGTTGTAAATTTTGACTTGGTCCGCAATCGATATGGACCGTGACTTGATGGATACCGTAATGAAATTGACTGTATTCTTTGGATCTGATGTATTTGCATGTCCGTTATAAATAGATATAGAATGTAACATATTTGTGGATAGTAGTCTATTATGACTTGCTCCTCTGGACCGAGAGATTCTATCTTTAGTTTTAAACCGATAATTAATTATTTTTAAATTGATAATTATTTAGTTTCGTAAAATTGGTCGTTGCCAATTTACCGGCAGTTTTTAAATAAGTTTCTTATGTTCCTTTGTTTCGGAACCCACGTAAAATTGTAGGTCCCCTCAGCCACCACGGAGGACATACACAATACAGGATTACGAACACAGTTAGGTAGACCAGCCATGAGTGGATCCTAGGGTCTTTGTTGATCTGAAACATTATAACATTATAACATTATTATATATTTGTGATATATATATTATATATATATATACATTTGTGATATTTATGATGTATATATATATATATAATATATATATATATATATATATATATATATATATGTGATATATATATATATATATATATATTTGTGATATATATATATATATATGTATATATATATTTGTGATATGTATATATATATATATATATATATATTTGTGATATATATATATATATATTTGTGATATATATATATATATATATATATATATATATATATATATATATATATATTTGTGATATATATATTATATATATATTTGTGATATATATATATATATACATATATATATTTTGTGATATATATATATATATATATATATATATATATATATATATATTTGTGATATATATATACATATTATATTTGTGATATATACATATATATATACATATATATATATTTGTGATATATATATATATACATATATGTATTTGTGATATATATATATATATATATATAATACATATATATATATTTGTGATAATAATTTTACTTGTAGCTTCCTATTTTTGTTCATGTCACAACCCTACGATCTACCCTTTCTATGGTTTAGTCGTATCCATTATCCATTTTCCATTTGTTATAAAAGTTATTATAATTAATTATGAATTGTCTTGCATCTCATCGCCGCCCCCATACTTCCATATTTTAGCTTGACCATTATCGTATGTAATTTTTATTAAGTAATCATCTTTACTCGTGTCAATCATGAAATGCAAAACTTTCGCAGTTCGTTCGGGAACGCGAAAAAACGTTCACGTATTATTTTTTTCATTTTTACTTTCAAGTGCGTTCAACCCTCGCAAGATATTCATAAATGCTTAGTAAGTTATTATCATAAATTCCGCTCATCACAGCAGAATTTGAACGCTTCTAAGATAAAAAAGGTCTCCTTTCGCTCTGATTCGAATTTATAACATTATAGCATATTATTTCGTAAAATAAATTATCTCGTAAGTGCCATGTACTTTGTATTATATTTCTAACATCTTAATTTTCTATTAATATGAAACACTGTAAAAACAAGACAGAGTTATAATAACTGTTTAATTATAATTAACTGTAATACTTTAATTTAATACAATGTAATGTACTTAAATGAAACTGTACTTAATAATGTAATGTACTAAATGACGTAGTCAATGTACTTTAATGAAATTGTAGTTAACGATAATAAATGAATTGGTAATTATAATCATAGTTACAGTAGACCAAAATTACAATGTACTCAATGTCCGACCCGACATTATGTCGCCATAAGGAATGTAGAATCAGCGATACTAGTTATTTTTTTTATTATTATTTTTCCGTTGGCGTAAATTTTGATGTGCTTTCTACTTTGCCAAATAATTGATGACCTGTTGTTTTTTTTTAAATCTCATAATCATTTTTTAGATTTAGCTTAAAAATGAATCCTGAGTAACTTTTGCCATGTCATGTTTTGTATACATTCTTTCTTCGTTATAAAAGATGAAGACATGTCTTGCCTAATCATTTAATTGTAAATCTTAAACCTTTAATTTTTACTCATATGCATATTTTAGTGTAAAGATGCATAGTTCAATTTCCACTTTTAGTTAACTTGGCAGATCATGATAACATCAGATCTGAAAATACGCAATTTAAGATAAAAATATGGCTTCATCTTCAAATATCTTGTTTATTCGTTTAAACCTTACCACAGCTAAAAGATTTACTTTCTTTTCAAATATTTGTGCAAAATAATGCAGCCTCTTCAACATTTAATAATGATGATGTTAGTTAGAATTTGGGTATATAAAGCCCCAATTTCTTCCATGTTTGTTCTGATTCCAACTACGAGGCTGAGCATTACCTGTAACAGTTTAGGAGTAAAACACAGTAAGAAAAAGTCTTTATCTTCTCCTCCGAGACGTGCTCTCTTCAGAAAACTTAGTCATTAGAATCTCCCGATAAGTTACAAGAAGAATCGGGGAGAAACCCCAAAGAATTTAATAAGCCTCTCAGAATCCTCCGAGCCACTAAAGAACTCGGAGAGTAGAGTAGAAGAAAACCACTTCAAGTCCCACATCCGTTGCTTGCCTCCTAACCAGAACCCCCGTCGATCCGAACCACCCCAGGGCCATAGACGGAGGGGTTAACATTGTGGCGAC
Source organism: Bathynomus jamesi (assembly GCA_023014485.1). NCBI lineage: Eukaryota > Metazoa > Arthropoda > Malacostraca > Isopoda > Cirolanidae > Bathynomus > Bathynomus jamesi. The sequence goes on from JAJOZX010013090.1 coordinate 15,148, forward strand.
CTTGCTAGGATAAGAAAAAGATTTTTAGAAGAAGATTTTTAAAAGAAGATTTTAACAAGAAGATTTTAACAAGAAGATTTTAAGAAGAGGCCACTCTTTGGCCAAGATAGAAATTACCCTGCATCAGGATAAACACATAGAAGAGGATCTTAACATACATATATATATATTTGTGATATATATATATATACATATATAATATATGTATATGTATATATATATTTGTGATATATATATTATATATATATATATATATATATATTATATATATATATATATATATATATATATATATATATATATATATATATTTTGTGATATATATATTATATATATATATATATATATATATATATATATATATGTGATATATATATTATATATATATATATTTGTGAATATATATTATATATATATATATATATATATATATATATATATATATATATATTTGTGAAATATATATATATATATATATATTTGTGATATATATATATATATATATAATATATATATATATATATATACTGTATATATATTTGTGATATATATATATATATATATATCACAAATATATATATATATATATATATTTCACAAATATTTGTGATATATATATATATATATACACATATATATATATTTGTGAAATATATAGATATACATATATATATTTGCGATATATATATATACATAATATTATATTTGTGATATATATATATATACATCTATATATATTTTGTGATATATATATTATACCTATATATCAAAATATATATATATGTATATATATATATATCACAAATATATATATATGTATATATATATATCGCAAATATATATATGTATATCTATATATTTCACAAATATATATATATGTATATATATATATATATCACAAATATTTGTGAATATATATATATATATATATATATATATTTGTGATATATATATATATATATATATCACAAATATATATATATATATTTGTGATATATATTTGTGATATATATATATATATATTATCACAAATATATATATATATATATATATATATATATTTGTGATTATATATATATATATATATATATATATATTTGTGATATATATATATACATATATATATTTATGATATATATAGATATACATATATATATATTTGTGATATATATATATACGTATATATATATTTGTGATATATATATATACATATATGTATATTTGTGATATATATATATAATATATACATATATATATATATATATATATATATATCACATATATATATATATACACATATATATATTTGTGATATATATAGATATACATATATATATATTTGTGATATATATATATACGTAATATATATTTGTGATATATATTTGTGATATATATATATACATATATATTTGTGATATATCACAAATATATACATATGTATATATATTTGTGATATATATATATTATATATATTTGTGATATATATATATATATATATATTTGTGATATATATATATATATTGTGATATATATATATATATTTGTGATATATATATATATTTGTGATATATATATATATTTTGTGATATATGTATATATATATATTTGTGATATATATATATATATTTGTGTGATATATATATATATATTTGTGATATATGTATATATATTTGCGATATATATATATTAATATTATATATATATATATATATATATTATAATATATATATATTTGTATATATATATATATATATATATATATTTGTGATATATACATATATATATCTATTTCTGATATATACATATATATATATATATTTGTGATATATATATATATATATATATATATATGTATATATCACAAATATATATATATATGTATATATCACAAATATATATATATATAATATATATTATATATCACAAATATATATATGTAATACGACGCTTGTATAGGAGATATTTCGCGCAAGACGAGGAGAGAGAACGGAACAAATGAAAAAATGAGGTAACCACCTGGGAATCGAACCCGGGATATATATATATATATTTGTGATATATGTATATATATATATATATCACAAATATATATATATTATATATATATATATATATATATATATATATATAAATATATATATATATATATATATATATATATATATATTTTGTTATATATATATATATATATTTGTGATATATATATATATTTGTGATATATGTATATATATATATATATATATATTCCGGGTTCGATTCCCAGGTGTGTTACCTCATTTTTTCATTTGTTCCGTTCCTCTCTCTCGTCTTGCGCGGAATATCTCCTATACAAGCGTCGTTTCTTTACTTATTTATACTGCGTGTTCTTTGCAGTTGAATATATATGTTACGGCATGCGGGAGGTGCCCCCTTGGGGCATTGGTTTCTGCGAGTATGTAGAAGAATTACGGCATTTGGAAGAGTGAGGTCCATGGTGTAATGTATCGCGTCTGACCGGCAATCCGAAGATCCCGGGTTCGATTCCCAGGTGGTTACCTCATTTTTTCATTTGTTCCGTTCTCTCTCTCTCGTCTTGCGCGGAATATCTCCTATACAAGCGTCGTTTCTTTACGTTATTTATACTGCGTGTTCTTTGCAGTTGAATGTATATAATGTTACGGGCATGCGGGAGGTGCCCCCTTGGGGCATTGGTTTCTGCGAGTATGTAGAAGAATTACGGCATTTGGAAGAGTGAGGTCCATGGTGTAATGTATCGCGTCTGACCGCAATCGAAGATCCCGGGTTCGATTCCCAGGTGGTTACCTCATTCTTTCATTTGTTCCGTTCTCTCTCTCTCGTCTTGCGCGGAATATCTCCTATACAAGCGTCGTTTCTTTACGATATATATATATATATATATATATATATATATAATATATATATTATATATATATCACAAATATATATATATATATATATCACAAATATATATATATATATATATATCACAAATATATATATATATTTATATATAAATCATAATATATATATATATAATATATTATTATCACAAATATATATATATGTATATGTGTATATGTATCACAAATATATATATATGTGTATATATATATATCACAAATATATATATATATATATATATATATCACAAATATATATATATATATATATATATATATCACAAATATATATATTATATATACGTATATATATATATCACAAATATATATATATATAATATCACAAATATATATATATATATATATCACAAATTATATATATATATATATATATATCTATCACAAATATATATATATATATCACAAATATCTATATATATATATATATATATCACAAATATATATATATATGTATATATCACAAATATGTATATATATGTATATATCACAAATATATATATATATATATGTATATCACAATATATAAATGTATATATATATAAGATATATATATATATATATACTTTATATATTTGTGATATATACATATATATATATATATTTGTGATATATACATATATATATATATTGTGATATATATGTAAAAATGAACTAAATAATTCCCATATTCCTATATTATCTTATCCTTCATGTAATTCTTGTATTCATTTATATAGTCTCTGTATCCATTGTATAAAAGTATCCATTTTAAAAATTCATGTGTTTATGGTTCATGTATAATCTTATATATTTACTTTATAATAATGCCTATACTCATATGTATGTACGTGTGTGTATTCATTTTTACATAAGGACCAAAATCGCCCAACGCGAGTTTGGATAAATATTTGATTCACTTTCTACTTTGCTAAATAATTGGTGACCTGTTGTTTTTTAAAATCTCATAATCATTTTTTTAGATTTCGCTTAATAAGGAATCCTGTTAAGCTTTGCAATGTTCACATTTTGTATACACTCTCTTTCGTTATAAACAATGAGATCATGTCTTGCCTAAGCATTAAAATTGTACATCTTAAACCTTAAAATTTCACTCATATACATATTTTAGTGTAAAGATGCATAGTCCGATTTCCACTTTTAGTTAACTTGGCAGATCATGATAACATCAAATCTGAAAAGTCGCAGTTTAAGATAAAAATATGGTTTCGTCTTCAAATATTTTGTTTACTCGTTCCAGCCTTACCACAGCTAAAAAATTTACATATTTTCAAATATTGTGCAAAAAATAATACAGCCTTCTTAGCATTTAATAATAATAATGTTAGCAGTTTTTGGGTATATAAACCCATTCAAATTAATCCATTGTCATTCAGAAGCTAATTCAGAGGCTGAGCACTACCTGTATCTTTTAGCAGTAAATTTACAGTGAAGAAACTTTTTATTGTCCCCTTCGAGCCTTGCTCTCTTCAGAAAAACTTAGAAAACTTTCCGGATACGCTATAAGAAGAATCCGGAACCTTCAGCATTTAGATTGCAAATCTACCAGAGTCCTCCGAGCCACTATAGAAGAACTCGGAGAGTAACATAGAAGAAAACCACTTCAAGGCACACATCCGTTGCTTGCCTCCTAAACCAGAACCCCCGTCAATCCGAACCACCCCAGGGCCATAGACGGAGGGGTTAACAACTGGCGACCCTTTAACCAGGATCTCCACGACTCCAGGATTCTTCCAGTCCTCCAGACCCTTTAACCAGGATCTCCACGACTCCAGGATTCTTCCAGTCCTCCTGACCCTTTAACCAGGATCTCCACGACTCCAGGATTCTTCCAGTCCTCCAGACCCTTTAACCAGGATCTTCACGACTCCAGGATTCTTCCAGTCTTCCAGACCCTGGAACCAAAACCAACACCCAGTTGACCGGCGTGTCACGACTTCGAGTTCGTCACATCCACCCGTGAACCGGTGCGTTACGACTCCAAGTTCTTCACGCCTACTTTTCATCTAGGAACAAGTGGCCAGCCAGACACGTCTTCAGGACACACCTCAAAAGGATTTCGCCATAGGAATCTTGTTAAGTATAAAACTTTTTTTAAAAAAATAATTTCTAAACATTTGAAAAGTCATTATTATTAACAATTAATATTTAGTATTGAGCCAGAATTAACAAAAAAACAGTGAACACTACAGACACCAGTGATACACTCTTTTTATTGAAAACAGTATTGTCACAGTTATTTTCAGTTATTTTTACTATTCTAGTTAGTATAGTATAATTTTATTTAATGTACCAAACATAGTATTACCATACCATCACGTACATTTGAGTGAAATTTTGTTTACATTTTTATTTTTGTTTGCAATCATTTCAAATTTTCCCCGAGTTAGGCAAATTGTTGTGCATTATTTTTTTTAGATAGTGTAGTTAGGAAAACCCCTTAAGTGATCATTCCATGAATTAAGATCGTTCAAGCAGACCTAATTAGAACATTAATAAGTACCTTCACATATGAGCGATTCAGATGGTGCGCTTTCTGAAATCGAAGAATTACCTACACCCATTTTTCCACCTACCCCGCGCCCTTCAAACATATTCCCAAACACACAAGTCAGTATGTCTCAGTCTCAAACCCCCGCCCCAGCATATATTAACTTAGGCAGAGTAGTAAATCTTCCTCATACTGTTTTAATTTTTAAGGGGACCATAGATAATCGTTTTGTTGAACCGCGCGTAAGACCTTGGGTTGAGTCTTTAGAGCAACATTTCTTACGCGAGAATATTACCGATGATGATATAAAAATCAGAGAAGCAAAAAGATTTATTGACCCTAAAGAGGGAAATGCCCATGACACAGTCACTTACGTCCCATCAATTAGCGAAGCTATAACATGGGACGATTTTAAACAAAACCTATTAGAATTTTTTAAAGAAATAACCCTTGCACAACCCTTAGCCACATTAGAAGCAGTCTTCCAAGCTAAATGGAAGAAAGAGGAACACGAGGATTTAAACAATTTTATTACACGTACACACAAACTTGTAGGAGAAGCCCTCCGGGCCGCAGAAAATGCATGTGGCATAACTTTTACTTCGAAACAAAGAAATCTAATAGTAGCCACAACCATTTACCAAAACTTACCCGGAGCGCCTAAAAAAAAGTTTCAGGAGTTTTTAAATGTTGACAAACCTGTCAGTGTAGCCATAAACAAAACACGGGAACATCACCCCGATTTAGCAAACCAAACCTACCGAAAGGGTAGAGAAACCCCTGTACAGTATATTCAGCAGCAGCCACAACACCAATACCAACAACAACAACAATATAAACCAAGGCAAATACAGGGAACACCCCAGAAACAAGCCCCCCAAACCCAGAATACACGCCCTCCTCCACAGTGTTTTAACTGTGATAGTTTCGGGCATATGATAAGTCAATGTAATTACCCCTCGTATTGCTCCCACTGTCACGAACATGGTCATCGCCGTGGCGATCGCCAAAAGTGTGCTGATAAAGCCCCTGCAGGGTATAGACCCCACTTTCAGAAACCAAACCAACCACGTCCCCAAAACGTATCCCAAAAGTCAACCAATCCCCAGAAACCAGTCCATTCCCAGCCTCAGTCGAACTACCAACCCAATAAATCACGACCACAGGGTCACCCACACTCTTACCCCATGTATAAACCCCAATACAACCAGCAAGGTCAACTAGTTCGGTACGTAGAAGTACCCGGGGAGGAATCATTTTCCCCAGAGAACAGTTTTCAAGAACACCCTTCAGCGTATGATATCCCCGTAGAATATGATCCAGGTCCTCCCATAGAAGACCATGTGATCCCTTTTTTAGACCCTACATTGGAGGCAGCAGTTCAACCTCCTCCCTCCTAAATTACAGTAGTAAGCCCAGATACGCACACAAACTCCCCATCAGGATAATAGGTGCGGACCTCTTAGATTTAATAATAAATTGTAGTACGGATAACCAAGATTTAACTGCTCTCCTAGATACAGGAGCACACGCAACGTTAATTAAGAAACAATGCGTAGATGAATTACTAGAGAGTACAATTATAAATATGAACTTAAGGCACCATCCTGCCAACTTAGAGGAGTTACGGGCACACCCATACCCACATATGGAGAAATTGAGTTATATTTAGAAATTGGAAACGCGGTATACCCCGCGAAATGTTGTATAGTGGACACAGTCGCCACCTTTCAGACAGACATCCTACTAGGGATGGATTTTTTTAACCGGAATCAATGGGAGATTTACCCAGCCGGAAAGTTAGTAAAGTGTCGAAATAGGACACACCATCTCCGCGAGGATGACAGACAACTTAATGCTAATAGACTTAGCTCAGTTCAGATTTCCGAAAGAAATAGGAAACCCCCTCTACTTGATAGCAGATCAAGTCGGCCGGTTGCATCCAGAGGGACAACCGCTCCAGAAATCAGACCCCAGGGTAATCAGTTCCAGTTGTTGAATCCAGTTGGATCAACCCAGGCAGTTTCCAGACAGTCAGTTTCCAGTCAGTCAGTTTCCAGTCAGTCAGTTTCCAGTCAGTCAGTTTCCAGTCAGTCAGTTTCCAGTCAGCAGCTTCCAGTCAGCCAGTTTCCAGTCAGCCAGTTTCCAGTCAGCCAGTTTCCAGTCAGTCAGTTTCCAGTCAGCCAGCTTCAGTTCAGCCAATAAGGCAAATTTTAGTCGCCGAACCAGAATCAGATTCACAATTTTTCATATGCCCTACCGAGCATATAACAGTAGCACCTTATGAGAAGATTTGTTTCCTAGCAAAAGTAGTTAACAGTCAAGGAAAATTATTAGAGTCAGAGCGTACTCTGATTACAGAGAAAAGTAATTTCAAAAGAGATGTTCTTATTGCCCAAGTCCTTAGTCAGAGTCAGAATTCAGCTATCCCTGTTGTTTGTTTAAACAAAGGAGAAAGATCTATAGAATTAACTTCAAATCAGAAAATAGGAACTGTTTCCACAGTAGAAATAGATTCAGATTTCCCCATCAGTACGATAAATCGTGTTTCCAGTTCCTTAGAATTAAAGCCTTCAATATTAAAAGAAGAATATAAGAAATGTCTGAAGCACTCCCTTCAGGAGTCACCAGCTTTACAGGATCCCAAACTAATGGAATCACTTCTCGATTTCCTGATAAGAAATAAAGATGTGATTGCCCTAACCGGAGATCCTCTGGGCCGAACTAATTTGGTCCCTTTTGAAATCAAGTTGGAACCCAATTCCAAACCCATTTTCATTCCTCCCTATCGGGTTCCACATTCTCAGTTAGTCACTATTGAGGACACATCAAGGACATGTTGGAGCAGGATGTCATTCAGCCTTCAGCTAGTCCCTGGTCCGCTCCTATGATTCTCGTCTCCAAAAAGGACGGAACATCTCGCCCTTGTATAGATTTTAGACGCCTGAATAACATTACCATCCCAGACCGTTTCCCGATTCCAAACATGCAGGAAACAATTCTGAACGTAGGGAAAGCGAATTTTTTTCATCCCTCGATTTAGCATCAGGTTATTGGCAAATGGAGGTCAGTCCCGAATCTCGGGCATGACTGCTTTCTCCACTAACCGAGGCCATTACGAATTCCAGGTTTTACCTTTCGGAGTCCGAAATGGGCCTGCTAATTTCTCTAGGTTGATGAATATAGTCCTTTCCGACCTATTAGGTGTCGAAGCTCTCGTGTATCTTGACGATATTATCGTCTATAGTTCGGACATAAAAACACACTTTCAACGCCTTCATAATGTGCTATCACACTTGAGAAAAGCACACCTTAAACTGAAGCTTGCAAAGTGCAATTTTTTACAAGAATCCCTGGTATACCTAGGATTCCTACTCTCGTCCACAGGAATTAAACCTGATCCAGCCAAACTCGAAGCCCTGGAAAGGTACCCTGTACCCAAGACCATCGACGACGCCCGTGCATTTATTGGTTTTGTCGGATTCTATCGGAACTTTATCCCCCAATTTTCGAATATTGCTAAACCCATTACTAATTTGTTCCAGAAAAATTCGAAATTTAACTGGGAATCCGATCACCAACATGCCTTTGAAACTTTAATTAATAAACTAACCTGTCATCCCATTTTACAATATCCTGATTACACAAGACCCTTCATCATAGCCACAGATGCTTCCTCCTATGGACTAGGAGCCGTCCTGTTACAGGACGTAGACGGTGTGGAATTACCCATTGCTTATGCCAGTCAACTTCTCTCTGCACCTCAACGGAATTATTCCACTACGGACCGAGAGGCCCTAGCGGTATATTGGGCTTTGAAAAAATTCCGAAATATCGTCTATGGCTACGATGTAACCATCAAGACTGATCATAAGCCACTCACGTACCTCTTCAAGGACAAGCTACTTGAAGGACGATTGAGTAGATGGGCTCTGTTGATTCAGGATTTTGCAGCGAAAATCGTATACAAACCGGGAAAACTGCAAGTTATTCCAGACGGATTGTCGAGACTCAAGCCCGACGCCCGAGTGAATAAAATAGGACTTCTTCCTGTGTTCGACTACGAGTGTCTGCAATACTCCCAACAACAGGACCAACACACCCAAACCTTCGGGCGCGCCTGGAACAAAAGGAACCATCGAAGGTAAAAGAACAGTACAACCTCAAAGATGGGCTCGTACATTTCAGGAACGAAGATGGAAACGACCTCGTGGAGATACCAAAGGATCTCGTTGATATAGCCATTGGACTTTGTCACGACTCACCTTTTTATGGACACATGGGGCCGGATCGCACCATCAAAAGTCTTTTGGAGCGATACCATTTTCCCGAGATGAACAGAACGGTACATGAATACATCGCCGAATGTCCGTCGTGTTTAAAGCATAAGGGCAACGTACCATCCACCGCTCCAATGCATAAATATCCAGTATGCCAGAGGCCCTGGCAAAGAACTGGAATGGATATACTGGGACCATTTCCCAAAACATCAAAGGGAAATCAGTACATCATTGTGTTTACGGACCACTTCTCGCGTTACAGCGAAGTAGCCGCCATTCCAGATCAGACCTCGGAAACTGTGGCAAGAGCCCTAGTGGAACGCGTCATCCAAAACCATACCACTCCTTCCATCCTAATCTCGGATAACGCCCGTAGTTTCACTTCCAAACTGTTCGAGTCACTTTGTAACATGTGTAGAATTAAAAATACACACATTGTGGCATACCACCCGCAGGCAAACGGCTTAGTGGAAAGACACAATCGAAAGATCTTGGAAGCCCTGCGCCACGTTGTCGATGCATCCTCCCGTACATGGGATGATTCCCTTCCCATGGTACAAACAGCCATCAACAATGGCTATAATGTGTCCATCGGGGACACCCCTCATTTCGTTCTATATCACTACGACAAGCGTCTACCTTTTGATTTGCCCGACCAAACCGACCCGGCAGTCCTAACATCTTCCGAAATGGCAGAAGCAAATCAGCAACTAGCTGAACGATCTTTCAAGATTTTTGACATAATCCGCTATGCCCTCGACCAACGAAACCAACAGATGGAGCAAGAACAACATAGGCGTCATCCCCGTCAACGGACTATAATCGTTGGTATGCGATGTTATCTGAAGAGCGTGAAACCGCCAGGGGCTCATCGCAAATTATACCCGAAATGGGATGGCCCATATAGGATTATGAAAGACCTCGGAAAAAATCGTTATGAAATCCTCGACCTCCGGGATCATTCCAAACTAAAGATCATTCACGCTGACAATTTGAAGATAGCTTCCGAGCAACACCTTCCCAAAAAACAGCTGCCAGGCGTTCGAGCCGCCTATCCTTCAAAAGGTCAAGATATTAACAAATCGGGCAGGGATCAAAAAACTGAAGTAGTCACCGCGGGAACCGCTACCCATGACGAAGATTGGTACCTCGTAATACCACCATTACTCGAGGCAATCTCTGAACAAGAGGAGGCCCCAGAGCCAAGCGTCCCATCGGACCCAGACCCTGGAGAAACCCCTTCGAGAGAATCACTCAGTGGAACTCCACCATCTCCTCCAACTCCACCATCTCCTCTGTCACCACCCTCGCCGATTGATGATCGACGCACGGACCCGACATACCGCCCGCAAATGCATCACCCACGTGAACTAGAACCTTCACATAAGAAACGAACCCGCTCAGAATCCGAGCTCAACGGTCGACCCCCATTACCACCAAAACGAGGCCGACCCCTTCGCCCACCACACACAAGTATCCACACAAGTATCCACACAACTACCCCCAGCTCCGTATAACTTAAGGCGTAGAAATGAATAAAATTGTCCCCCTTATAATTTTCCAAATTATTTACTCTTGTAGACCTAGCATTAAAATTTCTACCGGAGTTGTTATAGAAAAACTTGCAGAAGGTAAATTTTTGAAAGGGCATGCAGACCTTTATATAAATTTGCAACCCCCTGCTAGAATTAAAATCAATCTCCTTCAGATACAAACCCAATTAGAAACGTTTGAAAGTAAAGTCCAAAATTCTTTCCAAGGAAAAGATCAGATTAGTCGCGTTCTGTTAGAAAATACCCTCGAAAATATTCAAACTACAGCACGCGCCCTATCAGAAATATTAGCCTTACCATGGATACAAACTGAAACCAAAAATTCCGAAAACTTTAACCAAAGAAGTAAAAGGGGACTGATAGATATAGGAGGGAAACTGTTCAAAGGTTTATTCGGATTAGCAACCGAAGAAGATATTAAAAGAGTTGAACTTAAATTGAATCTCTTCGCTCGGAATCGACAATATAATGGACACATGTTAGAACAAACTATTAGGTCATTACACGAAAACAATCGCTTCCTTCACTCCCTTTCGGACAGATTCACATACCTTGAATCCATGTTAGCTCAATACAAAGAACACAAACGATATCTAGAATTAATAGAAATAATGAACATACAAGTAACCCTAATCGATAAATACTTACAACGAATAACTACGATTCATTCCAAGGTTTTGCGTGCAACCCAGCTAGCCCATGGAAAAATCACTCTTTCCACCCTAATACCATGGGAAATACTCCAGTCCTTGATTCACACCGCCCAGTCACAATTAAAATTATCACCCATATTCCCACTCAACCACACTAATTACCCTCAATTTCTAGAATACACCTGGACTGTACATGGACCACGCCCCTACACATACCTCATAATTATACCATTTTTCGATTTCCTCACTTATGACGTATATAGATTTCACCCTTTCCCAACACCCTACCAAAATAACTCTAATGTCTATCGATTGTATTTACCCACCGTACCACCTTACCTTTTCCTCACCAAAGATCTATCAGCTTATTCTATGATGTCAGATAGCGACGTCCGGCATTGCCGATTCCCGCAACCAAATAAACAACTCATCTGCCCTCCACTCAAACCAGTTATTCTTCCCACTACTAAAACCATCCAACTACGAATTGGACCAGACATCTGGGTTTCCTTCGCGAACAGGACTGCCGCTACCCTCGAGTGTCCATCAAATTATTCCCTCATTACAATCCCTATGATTATTCGGCTACCAATTGGTTGCTCCTTGCGTTCAAAAGCCCTCCAAATATACAACCCGTATAAGGTTACCCTTAATAACTCATACCCATTTCCGTCGCAAATTAAATTTAAACCCGTCATAGAGATCTTAAATCTCTCCATAAAACCTGTAACCATCCTACCCGAACTGCATGCCCCTGAATGGAATGATCAATTGAGCCGGTTTAAAATTTCGGATGATAACCAAAACAACCTCTTACAAATACTACAACCGGTAACCATTTTCTCAACATCTGCCGTTAGTATCATATTGTGTGTGCTATTATCCTCGGTATATTTGTGATGAAAAGATCATTCTGGGAACAAAGAAAACCAGTGACACGGAACATGAAACTATTTATGCACGACCAAGAGCGTACCCAGACCACGTGAACTAGACTTAAACCACCCGACTTATGTTGTATATATAAATCTGTATTATAAAACCAATAGTTATCATCTAGTTAGCCTTAGTTAGGATGTTACGTTATTATATTAATATCATTCTAGAGGGAAGAGCCCTGTAAAAATGAACCATAAATAATTCCCATATTCCTATATTATCTTATCCTTCATGTAATTCTTGTATTCATTTATATAGTCTCTGTATCCATTGTAAGAAAAAGTATCCATTTTAAAAATTCATGTGTTATATGGTTCATGTATAATCTTATATATTTAACTTTATATAATACCTATACTCATATGTATGTACGTGTGTGTATTCATTTTTACATAAGGACCAAAATCGCCCAACGCGAGTTTGGATAAAATATTTGATTCACTTTCTACTTTGCTAAATAATTGGTGACCTGTTGTTTTTTAAAATCTCATAATCATTTTTTTAGATTTCGCTTAATAAGGAATCCTGTTAAGCTTTGCAATGTTCACATTTTGTATACAATCTCTTTCGTTATAAACAATGAGATCATGTCTTGCCTAAGCATTAAAATTGTACATCTTAAACCTTAAAATTTCACTCATATGCATATTTTAGTGTAAAGATGCATAGTCCGATTTCCACTTTTAGTTAACTTGGCAGATCATGATAACATCAGATCTGAAAAGTCGCGGTTAAGATAAAAATATGGTTTCGTCTTCAAATATTTTGTTTACTCGTTCAAGCCTTACCACAGCTAAAAAAATTACTTATTTTCAAATATTGTGCAAAAATAATACAGCCTTCTTAGCATTTAATAATAATAATGTTAGCAGTTTTTGGGTATATAAACCCATTCAAATTCATCCATTGTATTCAGAAGCTAATTCAGAGGCTGAGCACTACCTGTATTTTTAGCAGTAAATTTACAGTGAAGAAACTTTTTATTGTCCCCTTCGAGCCTTGCTCTCTTCAGAAAAACTTAGAAAACTTTCCGGATACGCTATAAGAAGAATCCGGAACCTTCAGCATTTAGATTGCAAATCTACCAGAGTCCTCCGAGCCACTATAGAAGAACTCGGAGAGTAACATAGAAGAAAAACCACTTCAAGGCACACATCCGTTGCTTGCCTCATAAACCAGAACCCCCGTCAATCCGAACCACCCCAGGGCCATAGACGGAGGGGTTAACATATATATATATATAATATATTTGTGATATATATATATATATTTGTGATATATATATATATATATTTGTGATATATATATATATATATATATATATATTGTGATGTGTATATATATATATATATATATTTGTGATATATATATATATATTATATATATATATATTTGTGAATATTATATATATATCTATATATTTGTGATATATATAAATATATATATATATTTGTGATATATAATATATATTGTGATATATACATACTATATATATATATATATTTGTGTATATATATATATATTTGTGATATATATATATATATTAATTATATATATATATATATATATATATTATTATATTTGTGATATTATATATATATTTGTGATATATATATATATATTAGGGTGGAGCGAAAAAATACTTTTTTTTAGTATGAAATTCTAATAGTGATGAAAAGTTGCATTTAGTGGACGATATATACCTGCCAAAATATAAGTTCATTTGTTAATATTTTCAGCTGCCACCAGGGGGCTAAAGTTAACACAATTGGGGTAAAAAGGAAAAAAATGCTTCTATTTTAGTTTCAAACTATTATAAAATTTTTATCTTAGAATTATCTAATAGTTTGATTAAGATTTTTAAATGATAAGAATTCGTTTTGTAAAAATGCCTTTTCATATGCTTAATATCTTCAGCTGCCACAAGAGGGCTGAAGTTAACTTAAAAATGACAATTAAGTATGATTCTGTATTTACTTGAAAAAGGGAACAGTAATAATTAGGATGTCTCTCTCCTTTATACTGGCTTGAGACAGTTAAGAACGTTATTTCGTGCCTTAGCGGAGTTACCACCCTTTCCCCAACCAACCTCCCTCTAGAAGGGTTCTTGCTGAAGACTATTTAGTAATTTGCTTTTGTGTCAAATTTTGGCTGTTTTTTCCTTGATTTAATGTAGCACGAATCCAACCGTCTCTGTTTGTAGGTCCGCAGACTGATCCAGCAGCGTCTGTAACGAGCTTGACGCATCTCTCTACGGCTTGTGTATGACAAGGAAACTGAAATAATTCTGAATGAGAGTAGTACCATGTTTGATGCATGATTCAATATCATCAAGAGAAACTCCTTTGGTTATCGGTGGTTCTGCTATCTGAAAATCTTGCCACATAATGAGATCTGTATAGTCTTTGGCATAAAAATTTATTTCTGGCACCTTAAAATACCTGATAACATCTGTTTCTGAATGCATGCCTTGCTTTTATGATACGCCTAAATCCCAACTGACGCACATGCTCCCTTTCATCAGCTATCATTGCAATGAGAATGTTTTCTTGAATTGCGTAATATGCATTTCGCTGAATGACTGAGTCATGTACTCTCCTAAGCTCTTCACGGAGATACCGGCTTCTTGCAATCATATGCCACATATGTTTAGCACCATATTGGCATAATGGTTTACGCTTTATCTGAAACCACATTGGTACGTATACCCTAACAATGAAAGTAGCTAATTCTTGTAAATTGCCTGAAGGATTCTCTGTGCTTGCATATAACGCAGAGTCCTGTTGCTGTGGTGAGCCACCTTGAATGTGATATTTGCCTGGACTCTATGACTAAGACTCTTTGAGAATGTTCCACTTGATATACAGTAGCCTTGTGAATTTCAAGAAGGTATTTCTGGTCAGTACTTATGTCATCTACATCAACTTCACACATGTCCTCTTGAATTTCAATGGGTTTGAAGTTAACTATGGGAAGCTTTTCACAGTCTGAAAGTGCTCGGCCAATTTCTCCTGAAAATGCTCTTGGTCCAGTAGTGGTACCATCCAAGTGATGAAACAGATGGCGCAATGGAAGTTCATTAAGGTGTAAAAGGCATATCAGCCACTGCAATGGCTTATTAAAGGCTTCTTCCAGTAATCTTATTGTGCCTCCAATACTACCAGTGTTAACCACTGTCGAATCACAGCCAACTGCAACGATGTTCCCTATATCAACATTCCTTTCTTTCAAGCAATTCACTAGCGCTGTGCAAATGTATTTAGCTTTGCCACTGGAAGGTGTCACATGTGCAAAGTACAGAGAGTGTGGTTCAGATATTATGCTGATATGCTCTTCGCGTTTGGTTCTTTGGTGGTTAGAGCCATCACTCTCCTGGACTTGAATCATTGTTTTATCCTTTCTGCCATCAAAGTATAATCCCCGCATGTTTTTTGGCTCTCCTATCTGTTGTAGTTCCTTTCTCTGTTTTTGTCTTTCACGTCTAGCTTACTTCTGTCTATAATATTCCCTTTGTCTTCGGGAGTAACAATTTTAAGATCTGCCAATACTGCAGAAGCAATAGCAGCCCCAGCTCTGTCCGACATTTTAAATCTATCACAAGTAATTGCTAATGAAGGCAGTGGCTCACGCATCTGTTGTTCTGATATTGCATATTGAGTCGAGGTTGTATCTTCCTCATTATCTTCAGATATCTCTTCTAGTTGTTGAAGTTCACTTGTCTCTGTTTCGATTTGTAAGTTGGACGTATTGGTTATAGCAGCACTAGTTGTTTGTGAGGATTCCAGACGTGCTTTTTCCATTTCCTTTCGATGTTCTCTTGCTTGTAATCGTCTTGTGTGTGCTATGTCAATGCTTCCTATCACCATTATTCTGCGTGTTCGTTGGTCATTTAAAAATCCTGCTCTTTTGGAGGGACTTTCTTACTCTTTTCACATGAGCATCTCCTAAACTCCTTACATTTGCAGGTGCAGATGTCAAACAAAGTGCATTTTGAAGAGTTTTCAAATTCTTCAAGCTGATTTTTGTACTTAGGCTGATCCTTGCGTGACTTGTATGGCTTTAATAAGGACCTGTATTTATCATGGTACACTCGCATCATCTGTAAAACGCGTGTATGTGAAACTATTGGCAAAGAGGCCTTCTTCCAAATATTTCTACCTTTTTGGAAACTGCCACTGCTATTTCAGCAAATGAAGGCTCCTTGTTATTCATCTGCTCCTTCACTAAATGTTTTGTGAACA
Organism: Bathynomus jamesi; assembly: GCA_023014485.1. NCBI lineage: Eukaryota > Metazoa > Arthropoda > Malacostraca > Isopoda > Cirolanidae > Bathynomus > Bathynomus jamesi. The sequence goes on from JAJOZX010013090.1 coordinate 32,223, forward strand.
GGTAATCTTTCATAATGCAGTTATAAGTTGGTAGTTGCATATCACTCATCTCACAAGGTACTTCAAATATGGCACACTTCATATGTTCTCTAGTGAAATGTTTATATTTAGTATTTGATGCCATAATATTTTTAAGAAAATTCACAATCACAAAATATCCTGTAACATCAAAACATTATATAATTAATATATAATATATTTTATAAGTATATATAATATATTATATAAATATATAATATATTATATAAATAAACTAAAATTATATAATACATTATAACAAGCATTTTATAATAAAATCAATATTATCTATATAAATCACTTTAAAATAAAGTTTTATAATATTCCGATCATATTAAAAAATTCTCCGATCAACTGAGCGACTAGGCCTACTACCTAAGAAGACAAGTGTTAACACACTGTTCTAATGACTCACATAAAGAAATTCCTTCACACCAAAACCCTCCCCCACAACCCTCCCCAAACCCTCCCCCACAACATTCAGTGTAGTCTCAACATGACTCAGTTACTTTAAATTGTGTTAACTTCAGCTCTCTTGTGGCAGCTGAAGATATTAAGCATATGAAAAGGCATTTTTACAAAACGAATTCCTATCATTTAAGAATCTTAATCAAACTATTAGATAATTCTAAGATAAAATGTTATAATAGTTTGACAAACCTAAAATAGAAGCATTTTTTTCCTTTTTACACAAAATTGTGTTAACTTTAGCCCCCTGGTGGCAGCTGAAACTTTTAAACAAATGAACTCATGTTTTGGCAGGCATATTTCGTCCACTAAATACAACTTTTAATCACTATTAGAACTTCATACTAGAAAAAAAGTATTTTTCGCTCCACCCTAATATATATATATTTTTTTTTTGATATATAGGCCCCCAAATCAAACAGCTGATACGGACGAAGCGTTATATCGTGAACTAAAGAAAATAATCGGTAGTGAGCAGGCTTTACTTATGGGTGACTTTAATTGCGCCAACGTGAATTACGATACAATGCAGGGAGACGCGGAAGGTAATCGTTTAGTTAATTTTCTCGAGGATAGCTTTCTTATTCAAAAGGTTGGGGAACCTACGAGGTTGGACAGTATTTTAGATTTAGTAATAACTACGGATGATAGGCTAATTACTGAGCTTCAAGTAATAGAACCGTTGAGCAATAGCGATCACAATATGGTAGAGTTTGTCCTCTCAGTAAGTCACTCGAAACCAACTTACTCGACTAAAATTCCTAACTTCCAGCACGCAGACTTTAGTAAATTTCAAAATAAATTTTCACACGTCAATTGGGATAACGTAATGGGGAACTCCAACGCAAAACTAATGTGGGAATCGTTCGTAACGGTATTTAGGACTATAAATGAGGAATGTGTACCGTACAAAATTAAGCGTGCGAAAGTAAACAACAAGCCCTTGTGGTTTACTTCTAGAGTAGGAGACATTATAAAGAGTAGAGATAGGGCTTATAGGCTATATAAGTGCGATAAAGATAATCTGTTGTTACGAAACAACTACATATCTCTAAGGCGTGAAGCTAAAAGTGTAATAAAAAAGTCAAAACGCGAATTTGAAATCTCCATAGCTCGTGACGGTAAAGAAAACCCCAAGCGATTCTTTCAATACGTCAATAATAGAAATCCAGTAAAAAGTGTCTTAGGTCCATTAAAAAATGGAAATGGAGATCTAGTCTCTGAAAACAAGGAAATGGCTACCTCGCTAAACGATTTTTTTACGTCAGTTTTTACTATAGAAGATGTAACGAATATCCCTACGGTCATAGACATAATACCTTTTGATAATGGTAATATATTGGATAATATTGTCGTTAGTGAAGTGGAAGTAATGCGCTATATTGATAAAATGAAAACGCGTAAATCACCGGGTCCGGATTCCATATATTCCATACAACTAAAAGAATTAAAAGATAGCATTGTTGTGCCGCTAACAAAGATTTTTAATGCGTCTATTTCTGAGGGGTGCGTACCAGATAATTTCAAGTTAGCAAACGTAACACCTATCTTTAAGAAAGGCGATAAAGGTGCGGCGGGAAATTATAGGCCAATCAGTTTAACGTCTGTTGTAGGTAAGCTTTTGGAATCAATAATTAGGGATCGTATAGTCGAACACTTAGAATACCATAAACTTGTTAGAAATACGCAGCACGGATTTAGGCGAAACAAATCTTGCTTAACTAATCTTTTAGAATTTTTCCAAAGCGTGGTTAACGATTACGATAGACATCGGGCGGTTGATGTAGTGTATTTAGATTTTCAAAAAGCGTTTGACACCGTGCCGCACAAAAGACTCATTGAAAAAACTAAGGCTCATGGAATCAGGGGTGTAGTAATAAATTGGCTAGAAGAGTGGTTGCGAGGCAGGAAACAGAGGGTGGTCGTTCATGGAGCGGAGTCGTGCTGGGCTAATGTAGCGAGTGGCGTTCCTCAGGGTTCTGTATTGGGCCCCTTGCTTTTTCTTATATATATTAACGATTTAGATGTCGGCCTAGTCAGTACAGTTTCAAAGTTTGCGGATGACATGAAGCTGGGTGGTAGGGCGATTAATGACGAAGATAGAGGTAAAATTCAGGAAGATCTGAATAAAATCGTTGATTGGTCAGTCACATGGCAAATGAGATTTAACGTGGATAAGTGCAAAATTATGCATATAGGTTCGCGTAACGGTAAGTTTGCGTATAGTATGTCCGGGAAAGATTTAACAAGCGTAGAGCAGGAAAAAGATTTAGGAGTTATAGTCACTGGTGATTTAAAAGTAGCGAAACAAAGTACAGCAGCGGTCAATAAGGCGAACAAAGTGTTAGGTTTTATAGCTCGAAATTTTGAGTACAAATCGCGCGATATTATAGTTCCACTTTCTAAATCATTAGTTAGACCCCATTTGGAGTACGCGGTCCAATTTTGGAATCCGTATATGCGCAAAGATATAGACAAATCGAAGAGTTCAAAGACGAGCAACTAAGATGATTCCGTCGCTTAGGTCAAAGTCGTACGAGGAGAGGCTTAAGGAGTTAAAATTGACAACACTCGAGACCAGGTGGTTAAGGGGTGATCTAATCCAGGTGTTCAAAATTATGAATGGGTTCGATAACGTAGATAGAGATAGCTTTTTCGAAATATCTCAATATAATAGGACTAGAAATAACGGGTGTAAGTTGACAAGTAGAAGGTTCGAGACAGCAGTTGCGAAAAACTTTTTTACGCATAGAATAGTAAATAGCTGGAATAGTTTGCAGGTAGAAGTAATTAGTAGCACGTCTATAAACATGTTTAAAAATCGATTAGACGCATATGTTGATAGAAAAGGTATAGTTTAAGGTAGTAAAATTAAGGCTTTCTGGCGATAGATCCCACAGCTCAACACAAGTGTTGTGGGATATAGGGAGGCAGCGTATTGGGTTATGGGAAACTCTCTGTTCTTACACACCCCATTTAAAGAAATTCCTCTGCCGAGCGGTGCCCCCCATAGTACTGTGAGGTATTGAAAAACTCATGATCTTCACTTGCCCCACAAACACCTTTAAATGGGAGAACCAAAATGGGTGCACACACACTTCTACATTACTGTACAGTCTTTACAGCCACACCTACTCTTTTTCTCGTAAGTGTATATATTGTAATGTATATGATTGTAAATTTTGACTTGGTCCGCAATCGATATGGACCGTGACTTGATGGATACCGTAATGAAATTGACTGGATTCTTTGGATCTGATATATTTGCATGTCCGTTATAAATAGATATAGAGTGTAACATTTGTGGATAGTGGTCTATTATGACTTGATCCTCTGGATCCAGAGATTCTATCTTTAGTTTTAAATCGATAATTAATTAGTTTTAAATTGATAATTATTTAGTTTCGTAAAATTGGTCGTTGCCAATTTACCGGCAGTTTTTACATAAATTTCTTATGTTCTTGTGGTTCGGAACCACGTAAAATTGTAGGTCCCCTCCGCCACCACGGAGGACATACACAATACACGAACACAGTTAGGTAGACCAGCCATGTGTGGATCCTAGGGTCTTTGTTGGTCTGAAACATTATATATATTTGTGATATATATATATATATACATATATATATATTTGTGATATATATATATATACATATATATATATTTGTGATATATAAATATATACATATATATATTTGTGATATATATATATATATACATATATATATTTGTGATATATATAATATATATATATTTGTGATATATATATATACAATATATATATATATATTTGTGATATATATAATATACATATATATATTTGTGATATATATATATACATATATATATTTGTGATATATATATATATAACATATATGTTAACCCCTCCGTCTATGGCCCTGGGGTGGTTCGGAGTCGACGGGGGTTCTGGTTAGGAGGCAGCAACGGATCTGTTACTTGCAGTAGTTTCTTCTATACTACTCTCCGAGTTCTTCTTTAGTGGCTCGGAGGATTCTGAGAGGCTTATTAAATTCTTTGAGGTTTCTCCCCGATTCTTCTTGTAACTTATCGGGAGATTCTAATGACAAAGTTTTCTGAAGAGAGCACGGCTCGAAGGAGAAGATAAAGACTTTTTCTTACGGTGTTTCACTCCTAAACTGTTACAGGTAATGCTCAGCCTCTTAGTTGGAATCAGAATAAACATGGAAGAAATTTGTGGGGTTTATATACCCCGATTCTATTAACATTATCATTATTAAATGTTGAAGAGGCTGCATTATTTTTGCACAATATTTGAAAATAAAGTAAATCTTTTAGCTGTGGTAAAGTTTAAACGAATAAACAAGATATTTGAAGATGAAGCCATATTTTTATCTTAAATTGCGTATTTTCAGATCTGATGTTGTTATGATCTGCCAAGTTAACTAAAAGTGGGAATTGAACTATGCATCTTTACAATAAAATATGCATATGAGTAAAAATTAAAGGTTTAAGATTTACAATTAAATGCTTAGGCAAGACATGACTTCATCTTTTATAACGAAGAAAGAATGTATACAAAACATGACATGGCAAAAGTTACTCAGGATTCATTCTTAAGCTAAATCTAAAAACTGATTATGAGATTTTAAAAAACAACAGGTCATCAATTATTTGGCAAAGTAGAAAGCACATCAAAATTTATTCCAACGGAAAAATAATAAAAAAAAAAAATAACAACAGTATCGCCGATTCTACATTCCTTATGGCGACATAATGTCGGGTCGGACATTGAGTACATTGTAATTTTGGTCTACTGTAACTATGATTATAATTACCAATTCATTTATTATCGTTAACTACAATTCCATTAAAGTACATTGACTACGTCATTTAGTACATTACATCATTAAGTACAGTTTCATTAAAGTACATTACATCATATTAAATTAAAGTATTACAGTTAATTATAATTAAACAGTTACTATAACTTTGCTTTCTTACAGTGTTTCGTATTAATAGACAATTAAGATGTTAGAAATATAATACAAAGTACATGGGCACATACGGTATGGATGAATATGGTTGAATAATAATATTTATACTACATAACATATAAATAATGACTTCTATAGAGTGTACAGTTTTTATTATGATGTTAAAGAATTTTCATACATTGAATACTAGAGATATGATGAAGGGAAATTAATGACGGGAAAATGTGACGTCATAGTTATTGAATTTGTACGTATAGTACAAATCATTATTAGGAAGATTTACAAGAACGAATTAGAGACAAAGAGTGGGTATTAATGACTAAGAAGTACAACTACGGGTTCCAATCCTGTTATATGCAATGTGTATGCATAATCTAGGGTCGAGGGTGAGATGCAAGACAACCATAATTAATTATAATAAATTCTATAACAAATGAAAAATGGAAAATGGATACGACTAAACTATAGAAATGGTAGATCGTAGGGTTGTGACACGAACGAAAATAGAAAGCTACAAATAAAATTTTTATCCAAACTCGCGTTAAGCGATTTTGGTTCTTATGTAAAAATGAATATTGATTATTCATTGTTCATTTTTACATATATATATATTTGTGATATATACATATACATATATATATATTTGTGAAATATATATATATATACATATATATATATTTGTGATATATATATATAGAGGGCGTCCCAAAAAAATGTATACACACTTTAACAGCTGATAGCTCAATTGATGTTTCTTTCTTTCCAAGTTAAACCCATTAGAATTAATAATGGCAGTCAGACTAAGCTTTGTACAAAGGAAATTCATTCTAAAATGCTACTGGAAGTGTGAAAACGCAGTTGAAGTGCAAAGACAGTTTAGGAGGGAGTTTCAAACAGATCCACCAACGCGACTTACCATCACTCGAATTAGAGATAAGTTTGAAGCCGATGGAACTGTTCAGAATGTCCACAAGAAGCGTTCCGGAAGACCATGGACATCGACAAGCCCCACAAAGCAAGAAAGAGTACTGGAAACGTATCACCAAAGTCCAAGAAAATCTGTGCGGCAAGCGAGTCGTGAGGTAGGAATTTCAGAATCGTCTGTCCAACGCATTTTGAAGCGCTGTCAATGGAAAAGTTACATTCCAAGATTAGTCCATGCTATTAATGAAGATGATCCGGACCGAAGAGTGGAGTATTGCGAGTGGTACTTGGCAAGATGTGGATGTGGATTGGACGAAGGGGTTTCGTAGAATACCCTCCGCGTTCACCAGACCTCACACCACTAGACTTTTTTTATGGGGATACTTAAAAGACAAAGTCTACGCTATAAAACCTGCAACAGTCGCTGAATTGAGAGCAGCCATTGAACGAGAATGCACACAAATACCAAACGAAATGTTTCGTGATGTTTGCGATTCCATTGCTTCGCGTTATCAGCAGTGCCTGGACCAGAACGGACGTCAGTTTGAAAACAGGCGTTGACAAAACAATTAAATAATGTCTGTAGATTCTATTACATTTTGAAAATGAAATGTATTTTAATAAACACTGCCTTTATAATTATTTAAAGTGTGTATACATTTTTTTGGGACACCCTCTATATATATATATATATATATATATATATATATATATATATATATATATATATTTGTGATATATATTATATATATATATATATTTTGTGATATATATATATATATATATATATATATATATATATATATATATATAATTATGCGGGTTGCTTCTACAGAGCTTCAATTTAATATTTAGTAGAAATCCAATGACAAGGAGAAATGTAAATGCCATGAAAAGTCTTCTTTATTGCGCAACGTTTCGAGCAATACGCTCATCTTCAGGCTGTTTAATAACAATGTGAAATTAAAATCAATATTGAATGAAAAACAAACAGAAATTTCTATAACCTATTCGTAAAGACAAATTTTAAAAGACTGAGAAAAGAGGGTTAAGTTCTAAGTTATACAGATTTACATATCAAAATTTTTAAATACATGTAGTAAATGTGAAATTAATACACTGGAAAAATTACCAATAGTACACTGGAACAATGGAGCTATCTACCTTACACAGCAGTATCCGAGGCCGACTAATTTGAGCAGAGGAGACGGGAATGAAAGATGGCGAGGAGATAGGGGAAGGAGGGATTATAAGGAATTGGGGAAGGAGGAGGGATCATAAGCAGATTGAGAGGGACGGACGATGAGTCAACATTCAGACTAGGGGACAATGCTTTAATGAAAAGGGATTCTAAATTCTTAGTGAGTTGGGACAAGTATTACAACCAAGAATTTTAAAATTGTCTAAAGTGACATCAATTTTACATTTGATGCTATGTTCACGAATGCTGGAGGCTTCCTTAGTTTTTAAAATTTTACCTGTTCGGCCACTTATTCCCATATGCGAATAAAATCTAGCCCTGAGAGAGCGAACAGTGCTGCCGATGTAATTCCCAAGGAGACACCTAGGGCAGGTAAATAAATATACAACACCGCTACGCAACGAGTCAGGGGTTCGATCCTTCGCTGAGAAAAAGCTACCTAAAGACGTTTTATTAATAAATATGATGCGGAAATCAGTATGATAAAAAAATTTCCTTAACAATTTTGTAAATTTAAGCTTAAATTCCTTATTCAAGGGACCATTTCAGGTACCAAGAAATATTTTATATCCTTCGGCACTGTAATACATGGAAGTTGAGGGCTATAAACATTATTTAAGAAGGATCTAATTAGTTTGTCTACATATTGAACAGGAAAACTATTATTAGTAAAGTATGATCTTAGATTATTAAATTCATCATTAAGTAAGGTAAAATTAGAGGTCAAATTATATCCTCTGAACAGGAGAGTTTTAATACAAGACATCTTATAGTTGAAATCAGTAAAACTAAAAAAATTCATGCCCAAACCAGTGAAAGTGGGTTTCCTATAAACTGATGTAGTAATAGAATCACCGTTTTTCGAAATTAAAAGATCTAAGAAGGGGAGGGAGCCATTTTGCTCATTCCCGTCTCCTCTGCTCAAATTAGTCGGCCTCGGATACTGCTGTGTAAGGTAGATAGCTCCATTGTTCCAGTGTACTATTGGTAATTTTTCCAGTGTATTAATTTCACATTTACTACATGTATTTAAAAATTTTGATATGTAAATCTGTATAACTTAGAACTTAACCCTCTTTCTCAGTCTTTTAAAATTTGTCTTTACGAATAGGTTATAGAAATTTCTGTTTGTTTTTCATTCAATATTGATTTTAATTTCACATTGTTATTAAACAGCCTGAAGATGAGCGTATTGCTCGAAACGTTGCGCAATAAAGAAGACTTTTCATGGCATTTACATTTCTCCTTGTCATTGGATTTCTACTAAATATATATATATATATATATATATTTGTGATATATATATATATATATATATATATATATTTGTGATATATATATATATATAATATTGTGATATATATATATATATATATTTGTGATATATATAATATAATATTTGTGATATATATATATATATATATATATATATATATATATATTTGTGATATATATATATATATATATTTGTGATATATATATATATATATATGTGATATAATAATATATATATTTGTGATATATATATATATATATATATATATAAATTTATATTTGTGACATATATATATAAATATATATATATATATATATTTGTGACATATATATATATATATATATATATATATATTTGTGATATATATATATATATATAATATATATATATATATTTGTGATATACATATATATATTTGTGATATATATATATGATATAATGTTATAATGTTAAAAATAATAATGTTTCAGACCAACAAAGACCCTAGGATCCACTCATGGCTGGTCTACCTAACTGTGTTCGTAATCGTGTATTGTGTATGTCCTCCGTGGTGGCGGAGGGGACCTACAATTTTACGTGGGTTCCGAACCACAAGAACATAAGAAACTTATTTAAAAACTGCCGGTAAATTGGCAACGACCAATTTTTACGAAACTAAATAATTATCAATTTAAGATTAATTAATTATCGGTTTAAAACTAAAGATAGAATCTCTCGGTCCAGAGGAGAAAGTCATAATAGACTACTATCCACAAATATGTTACATTCTACAGGGTGGGCCGAAAGTTTCCATACATAGGAAAAATAAACATTTTTTTATGGACAACCATTTTTATTTATATAATATGCTCTACATGGTTGCCATTGTTTTGAAAACACATTTCAATACGTGTTCCCCACTGTTGATGAACACGCATTAGCACTGTTGACGTTATGCTTGTAATGGCGTTGGTGATACGTTCCTTTAGATGATTTATGTCTAGTATCTTTTCCTGATACACCATGGCCTTCAAGTGCCCCCAAAGATAGAAATCAAGGGGGGTGAGATCTGGGGATCTGGGAGGCCACTCCACAGGACCACGCCGACCAATCCAAGCATCCGGAAACTGCTGATCCAAATACCGACGCACGTATTTAAATTTTCCTATGTATGGAAACTTACGGCCCACCCTGTATATCTATTTATAACGGACATGCAAATATATCAGATCCAAAGAATCCAGTCAATTTCATTACGGTATTCATCAAGTCACGGTCCGTATCGATTGCGGACCAAGTCAAAATTTACAACCATATACATTATCAATTTAAAAATAATTAATTATCGATTTAAAACTAAAGATAGAATCTCTCGATCCAGAGGATCAAGTCATAATAGACTACTCTCCACAAATATGTTACACTCTATATCTATTATATAACGGACATGCAAATATATCAGATCCAAAGAATCCAGTCAATTTCATTACGGTATCCATCAAGTCACGGTTCATATCGATTGCGGACCAAGTCAAATTTACAACCATATACATTACAATATATACACTTACGAGGAAAAGTGTAGGTGTGGCTGTAAAGACTGTACAGTAATGTAGAAATGTGTGCACCCATTATGGGTCTCCCATTTAAAGGTGTTTGTGGGGCAAGTGAAGATCATGAGTTTTTCAATACCTCACAGTACTATGGGGGGCACCGCTCGGCAGAGGAATCTCTTTAAGTGGGGTGTGTAAGGACAGAGAGTATCCCGTAACCCAAGACGCTGCCTCCCTATATCCCACAACACTTGTGTTGAGCTGTGGGATCTATCCCCACAAAGCCTTAATTTTACTACCTTAAACTATACCCTTTCTATCAACATATGCGTCTAATCGATTTTTAAACATGTTTATAGACGTGCTACTAATTACTTCTACCTGCAAACTATTCCAGCTATTTACTATTCTATGCGTAAAAAAGTTTTACGCAACTGCTGTCTCGAACCTTCTACTTGTCAACTTACACCTGGTTATTTCTAGTCCTATTATATTGAGATATTTCGAAAAAGCTATCTCTATCTACGTTATCGAACCCATTCATAATTTTGAAAACCTGGCTTAGATCACCCCTTAACCTCCTAGTCTCGAGTGTTGTCAATTTTAACTCCTTAAGCCTATCCTCGTACGACTTTGACCTAAGCGACGGAATCATCTTAGTTGCTCGTCTTTGAACTCTTTCGATTTTGTCTATCTTTGCGCATATGCGGATTCCAAAATTGGACCGCGTACTCCAAATGGGGTCTAACTAATGATTTATAAAGTGGAACTATAATATCGCGCGATTTGTACTCAAAATTTCGAGCTATAAAACCTAACACTTTGTTCGCCTTATTGACCGCTGCTGTACTTTGTTTCGCTACTTTTAAATCACTCGTGACTGTAACTCCTAAATCTTTTTCCTGCTCTACGCTTGTTAAATCTTTCCCTGACATACTATACGCAAAATTACCGTTACGCGAACCTATATGCAAAATTTTGCACTTATCAACGTTAAATCTCATTTGCCATGTGACTGACAAATCAACGATTTTATTCAGATCTTCCTGAATTTTACCTCTATCTTCGTCATTAATCGCCCTACCACCCAGCTTCGTGTCATCCGCAAACTTTGAAACTGTACTGACTAGGCCGACATCTAAATCGTTAATATATATAAGAAAAAGCAAGGGGCCCAATACAGAACCCTGAGGAACGCCACTCGCTACATTAGCCCAACACGACTCCGCTCCATCAACGACCACCCTCTGTTTCCTGCCTCGCAACCATTCTTCTAGCCAATTTATTACTAACCCCTGATTCCATGAGCCTTAGTTTTTTCAATCAGTCTTTTGTGCGGCACGGTGTCAAACGCTTTTTGAAAATCTAAATACACTACATCAACCGCCCGATGTCTATCGTAAACGTTAACCACGCTTTGGAAAAATTCTAAAAGATTAGTTAAGCAAGATTTGTTTCGCCTAAAACCGTGCTGCGTATTTCTAATCAGATTATGCACTTCTAAGTGTTCGACTATACGATCCCTAATTATTGATTCCAGTAGCTTACCTACAACAGACGTTAAACTGATTGGCCTATAATTTCCCGCCGCACCTTTATCGCCTTTCTTAAAGATAGGTGTTACGTTTGCTAACTTGAAATTATCTGGTACGCACCCCTCAGAAATAGACGCATTAAAAATCTTTGTTAGCGGCACAACAATGCTATCTTTTAATTCTTTTAGTTGTATGGGATATATGGAATCCGGACCCGGTGATTTACGCGTTTTCATTTTATCAATATAGCGCATTACTTCCCCTTCACTAACGACAATATTATCCAAAATATTACCATTATCAAACGGTATTATGTCTATGACCGTAGGGATATTCGTTACATCTTCTATAGTAAAAACTGACGTAAAAAATTCGTTTAGCAAGGTAGCCATTTCCTTGTTTTCAGAGACTAGATCTCCATTTCCATTTTTAATGGACCTAAGACACTTTTTACTGGATTTCTATTATTGACGTATTGAAAGAATCGCTTGGGGTTTTCTTTACCGTCACGAGCTATGGAGATTTCAAATTCGCGTTTTGACTTTTTTATTACACATTTAGCTTCACGCCTTAGAGATATGTAGTTGTTTCGTAACAACAGATTATCTTTATCGCACTTGTATAGCCTATAAGCCCTCTCTCTACTTTTAATGTCTCCTACTCTAGAAGTAAACCACAAGGGTTTGTTGTTTACTTTCGCACGCTTAATTTTGTACGGTACACATTCCTCATTATAGTCCTAAATACCGTTACGAACGATTCCCACAATAGTTTTGCGTTGGAGTTCCCCATTACGTTTTCCCAATTGACGTGTGAAAATTTATTTCGAAATTTACTAAAGTCTGCGTGCTGGAAGCTAGGAATTTTAGTCGAGTTAGTTGGTTTCGAGTGACTTACTGAGGACAAACTCTACCATATTGTGATCGCTATTGCTCAACGGTTCTATAACTTGAAGATCAGTAATTAGCCTATCATCCGTAGTTATTACTAAATCTAAAATACTGTCCAACCTCGTAGGTTCCCCAACCTTTTGAATAAGAAAGCTATCCTCGAGAAAATTAACTAAACGATTACCTTCCGCGTCTCCCTGCATTGTCTCGTAATTCACGTTGGCGCAATTAAAGTCACCCATAACTAAAGCCTGCTCACTACCGATTATTCTCTTTAGTTCACGATATAACGCTTCGTCCGTAGCAGCTGTTTGATTTGGGGCCTATATATAACCGCAACAAGAAGTTTGAAATCGTTGAATTTAAGTTCTGCTATAGTCGAATCTATCGGTTCTGGAATTGAGTGCTTTACTTCTATAACGTTCGCAATATTATCTTTGATATACAACATAACACCGCCTCCTCGCCTACCTATTCTGTTTTTAACAAAAGTCTATAACCTTTAATGTGATACTCCCTACAAAGTCACGTGTTTCAGTGCTAAGCCACGATTCATTTATCGCAATTAAATCATAGTCTTTACAAGCAATTAAAGAAAAAAATTCGTTATTTTATTTCGTAGGCTACGAGCATTTAAGGATAGAACCTTCAAATTGTTTGTAATTGCGACACCTTCGCGAGCGCGGGGGAAATTGTGATATATATAATATTGTGATATTTATATATATATTTGTGATATATATATATATATATTTGTGATATATATATATTTGTGATATATGTATTATATATATATATATATATATATATATATATATATATATATATTTGTGATATATGTATATATATATATATATTTGTGATATATATATAATATATATATATATATATATATATATATATATATATATATATATTTGTGATATATAATATATATATATATATATATATGTATATATATAATATTAATATATATATATATATTTGTGATATATATATATATATATATATATATATATATATATATATTTGTGATATATATATATATATAATAATTTATATATATATTTGTGATATATATAATATATATATATATATATATATATATATATATATATATATATAATATATATATATATATTTGTGATTATATATATATATATATATATATAATATATATATATATTTGTTGATAATATATAATGATAATGTTATAATGTTTCAGACCAACAAAGACCCTAGGATCCACTCATGGCTGGTCTACCTAACTGTGTTCGTAATCGTGTATTGTGTATGTCCTCCGTGGTGGCGGAGGGGACCTACAATTTTACGTGGGTTCCGAACCACAAGAACATAAGAAATTTATGTAAAAACCGCCGGTAAATTGGCAACGACCAATTTTTACGAAACTAAATAATATCAATTTAAAACCAATTAATTATTGATTTAAAACTAAAGATAGAATCTCTGGATCCAGAGGAACTAGTCATAATATACTACTATCCACAAATATGTTACACTCTATATCTATTTATAACCGACATGCAAATATATCAGATCCAAAGAATCCAGTCAATTTCATTACGGTATCCATCAAGTCACGGTCCATATCGATTGTGAACCAAGTCAAAATTTACAATCATATACATTACAATATATACACTTTCGGGAAAAAGTGTAGGTGTGGCTGTAAAGACTGTACAGTAATGTAGAAATGTGTGCACCCATTTGGGTCTCCCATTTAAAGGTGTTTGTGGGGCAAGTGAAGATCATGAGTTTTTCAATACCTCACAGTACTATGGGGGGCACCGCTCGGCAGAGGAATCTCTTTAAATGGGGTGTGTAAGGACAGAGAGTATCCCTAACCCAAGACGCTGCCTCCCTATATCCCACAACACTTGTGTTGAGCTGTGGGATCTATCCCCAGAAAACCTTAATTTTACTACCTTAAACTATACCCTTTCTATCAACATATGCGTCTAATCGATTTTTAAACATGTTTATAGACGTGCCTCTAATTACTTCTACCTGCAAACTATTCCAGCTATTTACTATTTTATGCGTAAAAACGTTTTTCGCAACTGCTGTCTCGAACCTTCTACTTGTCAACTTACACCCGTTATTTCTAGTCCTATTATATTGAGATATTTCGAAAAAGCTATCTCTATCTACGTTATCGAACCCATTCATAATTTTGAAAACCTGGATTAGATCTCCCTTTAACCTCCTAGTCTCGAGTGTTGTCAATTTTAACTCCTTAAGCCTATCCTCGTACGACTTTGACCTAAGCGACGGAATCATCTTTGTTGCTCGTCTTTGAACTCTTTCGATTTTGTCTATCTTTGCGCATATGCGGATTCCAAAATTGGACCGCGTACTCCAAATGGGGTCTAACTAATGATTTATAAAGTGGAACTATAATATCGCGCGATTTGTACTCAAAATTTCGAGCTATAAAACTTAACACTTTGTTCCCCTTATTGACCGCTGCTGTACTTTGTTTCGCTACTTTTAAATCACTCGTGACTATAACTCCTAAATCTTTTTCCTACTCTACGCTTGTTAAATCTTTCCCTGACATACTATACGCAAAATTACCGTTACGCGAACCTATATGCAAAATTTTGCACTTATCAACGTTAAATCTCATTTGCCATGTGACTGACCAATCAACGATTTTATTCAGATCTTCCTGAATTTTACCTCTATCTTCGTCATTAATCGCCCTACCACCCAGCATCGTGTCATCCGCAAACTTTGAAACTGTACTGACTAGGCCGACATCTAAATCGTTAATATATATAAGAAAAAGCAAGGGGCCCAATACAGAACCCTGAGGAACGCCACTCGCTACATTAGCCCAACACGACTCCGCTCCATCAACGACCACCCTCTGTTTCCTGCCTCGCAACCATTCTTCTAGCCAATTTATTACTACACCCCTGATTCCATGAGCCTTAGTTTTTTCAATCAGTCTTTTGTGCGGCACGGTGTCAAACGCTTTTTGAAAATCTAAATACAATACATCAACCGCCCGATGTCTATCGTAAACGTCAACCACGCTTTGGAAAAATTCTAAAAGATTAGTTAAGCAAGATTTGTTTCGCCTAAATCCGTGCTGCGTATTTCTAACTAGCTTATGGAATTCTAAGTGTTCGACTATACGATCCCTAATTATTGATTCCAGTAGCTTACCTACAACAGACGTTAAACTGATTGGTCTATAATTTCCCGCCGCACCTTTATCGCCTTTCTTAAAGATAGGTGTTACGTTTGCTAACTTGAAATTATCTGGTACGCACCCCTCAGAAATAGACGCATTAAAAATCTTTGTTAGCGGCACAACAATGCAATCTTTTAATTCTTTTAGTTGTATGGGATATATGGAATCCGGACCCTGTGATTTACGCGTTTTCATTTTTTCAATATAGCGCGTTACCACCCCTTCACTAACCATATATTATCCAAAATATTACCATTATCAAACGGTATTATGTCCGTGACCGTAGGGATATTTGTTACATCTTCTATAGTAAAAAACTGACGTAAAAAATTCGTTTAGCAAGGTAGCCATTTCCTTGTTTTCAGAAACTAGATCTCCGTTTAGATTTTTCAAAGGCCCCAAGACGCTTTTTACTGGATTTCTATTATTGTCGTATTGAAAGAATCGCTTGGGGTTTTCTTTACCGTCACGAGCTATGGAGATTTCAAAATTCGCGCTTGGACTTTTTTATTACACTTTTCGCTTCACGCCTTAGAGATATGTAGTGTTTCGTAACCACAAATTGTCTTTATCGCACTTATGTAGCCTATAAGCCTTATCTCTACTCTTTATAATGTCTCCTACTCTAGAAGTAAACCACAAGGGCTTGTTGTTTACTTTCGCACGCTTAATTTTGTACGGTACACATTCCTCCTATATATATATATATATATATATATATATATATATATATATATATATATATATATTTGTGATATATATTATATATATATATATAATATATATATATATATATATATATATATATTTGTGATATATATATAATATATATATATATATATATATATCACAAATATAGGGTTAGTAATCAGTCTCTCCTTTGGGTTAGTAATCAGTTCTCCTTGTGACCAGACGTGTTTTGTCGAGTGCTATCAATTGAATAAGTGGTTTTCGTTGAAGTGTTTTAAAAAAAAAAGTGTTCCGTGCATCCTTAACTAAATTTCTTCGTGCTACTAATCATTCATTAACGAATATATTTCATTTATTGACTTTATTCAGTACTATATTATTTGATCAAACCAAGGCTACTGAACGTGGCTTGCCTCTTTTGTTTTTAAATCAATTCAGAAAACATGCAGTCATAAGGTTCAAATTCCCTTGGTTTGTTTTTGTTGTTGTTCAAATCTATCAGAAAGGGTTTTTAATGTTCAGAGTTCCTTCACACACTACCTGACCTCGAAAAGGGTCACCTACCGTGGGAAAAAAAAGGATTAAGTCAGCGACCAGATAAGTTCCATTTAATACTTTTTCTTTAACATTTCTTTCGTCGGTAGCTTAATTCTATATTAATTTAGTAATAAATTTGTGTTACAAGATCCTGTTTCTGCGTTTCAAGAACGCGGTGGACCTACGTTTATAATTTATTAATTTCCAAACGCTCGTTTTTGTTTTTTTCTTTTGTTTTTTGTTATTCAACTAATTAAAAGCATGGCACCACCCCGTCAAGTACTTGCAGTCGCTGTGAAGGAAATTTGCTGCTTACACGTTTACAATGGCTAATAATAATGATCAGTTAGTTTGCAGGTGGTGCTCAAGCATGGAAGTGCTGAGGAACGAATTAGACCGTAGAGCAGGCCAGGGTGAGACTTGAAGAAAGCGTGATGCTCCTGACGGCAAAATTAGAATCCCTTGAGACTCCAGTTACGACCCCTCCTGCCTCAGTTTCTATTAATAATAATATAAATAGTACTATTAGCCCTCTCTCTTCCCCTAGTTCCCAACCCTTCGTTCGAGTGCGAAATGGAGCCCCAGTGAGAAAAGCAAAGCCTTGTCTACCAGTAATAACAAGCAATAAGTTTTCTGTTTTAGGGTTCGAAGATACTGATGAACCGGAAATACGACTCGTTGGTGATTCCATTGTTCGAGGGCAGCTCGAGGAATTCTGTGGGAGAAACCCTCGTCGTAGGCGCCGTTACTGCTACCCTGGTGCAAGGGTGGAGCATATAACTAATAATGTTGACCATTTTACAGACAGTACCGCCGAGGACACAACGTATGTTATTCATGTCGGTACTAATAACGTTTTAAATTCTAGATCGGAAGAACTGCTGGCTAGGTACAGGGACTTATTAGAGCGATTAAGGGAGAAAACTAATAAGATTGTTTTAACAGGTATACTTCCTCGAATTATCCAACGAAGCGATTTCTACAGCAAGGCGACCTATATTAACAATAACCTAAAGTCTCTTTGCCAACAGGAAGGAGTGCATTTTGCTAATTTTTGGAACAGTTTCTACGGCAGGAGGGACTTGTTCCTCGAAGATGGACTTCATCTTAATGAAGTTGGAGCTGCGCGTTTAGGAAGACTATTTCATAATACTGTCTCTTCTTTTCAGGCTGCCGTAAGCTGAACGGTCCCAGCGTAAATTCCACAAATTTCCCCCGCGCTCGCGAAGGTGTCGCAATTACAAACAATTTGAAGGTTCTATCCTTAAATGCTCGTAGCCTACGAAATAAAATAAACGAATTTTTTTCTTTAATTGCTTGTAAAGACTATGATTTAATTGCGATAAATGAATCGTGGCTTAGCACTGAAACACGTGACTTTGTAGGGGAGTATCAAATTAAAGGTTATAGACTTTTTGTTAAAAACAGAATAGGTAGGCGAGGAGGCGGTGTTATGTTGTATATCAAAGATAATATTGCGAACGTTATAGAAGTAAAGCACTCAATTCCAGAACCGATAGATTCGACTATAGCAGAACTTAAATTCAACGATTTCAAACTTCTTGTTGCGGTTATAATAGGCCCCCAAATCAAACAGCTGCTACGGACGAAGCGTTATATCGTGAACTAAAGAGAATAATCGGTAGTGAGCAGGCTTTAGTTATGGGTGACTTTAATTGCGCCAACGTGAATTACGATACAATGCAGGGAGACGCGGAAGGTAATCGTTTTGTTAATTTTCTCGACGATAGCTTTCTTATTCAAAAGGTTGGGGAACCTACGAGGTTGGACAGTATTTTAGATTTAGTAATAACTACGGATGATAGGCTAATTACTGATCTTCAAGTAATAGAACCGTTGAGCAATAGCGATCACAATATGGTAGAGTTTGTCCTCTCAGTAAGTCACTCGAAACCAACTAACTCGACTTAAATTCCTAGCTTCCAGCACGCAGACTTTAGTAAATTTCGAAATAAATTTTCACACGTCAATTGGGAAAACATAATGGGGAACTCCAACGCAAAACTAATGTGGGAATCGTTCGTAAAGGTATTTAGGACTATAAATGAGGAATGTGTACCGTACAAAATTAAGCGTGCGAAAGTAAACAACAAGCCCTTGTGGTTTACTTCTAGAGTAGGAGACATTATAAAGAGTAGAGAGAGGCTTATAGGCTATACAAGTCCGATAAAGATAATCTGTTGTTACGAAACAACTACATATCTCTAAGGCGTGAAGCTAAAAGTGTAATAAAAAAGTCAAAACGCGAATTTGAAATCTCCATAGCTCGTGACGGTAAAGAAAATCCCAAGCGATTCTTTCAATACGTCAATAATAGAAATCCAGTAAAAAGTGTCTTAGGTCCATTAAAAATGGAAATGGAGATCTAGTCTCTGAAAACAAGGAAATGGCTACCTTGCTAAACGAATTTTTTACGTCAGTTTTTACTATAGAAGATGTAACGAATATCCCTACGGTCATAGACATAATACCTTTTGATAATGGTAATATTTTGGATAATATTGTCGTTAGTGAAGGGGAAGTAATGCGCTATATTGATAAAATGAAAACGCGTAAATCACCGGGTCCAGATTCCATATATCCCATACAACTAAAAGAATTAAAAGATAGCATTGTTGTGCCGCTAACAAAGATTTTTAATGCGTCTATTTCTGAGGGGTGCGTACCAGATAATTTCAAGATAGCTTTTTCGAAATATCTCAATATAATAGGACTAGAAATAACGGGTGTAAGTTGACAAGTCGAAGGTTCGAGACAGCAGTTGCGAAAAACTTTTTTACGCATAGAATAGTAAATAGCTGGAATAGTTTGCCGGTAGAAGTAATTAGTAGCACGTCTATAAACATGTTTAAGAATCGATTGGACGCGCATGTTGATAGAAAGGGTATAGTTTAAGTTAGTAAAATTAAGGCTTTGTGGGGATAGATCCCACAGCTCAACACAAGTATTGTGGGATATAGGAGGCAGCGTCTTGGGTTAGGGGATAC
>JAJOZX010013090.1:60000-95243 GCA_023014485.1 Bathynomus jamesi
GTGGCGGCTTCGCACCTAGGACCGCATTCGGACCGAGTCGTGTCAGTGCTTTGTGGGTTAGGTGTGTGTGTATGTTTTCTGTACTGTCTGAAAGGGCCAGCCCTAGCAAATGAGAGGCCCAATTCGAGATTTTTAGTGGCAAATTCGGCAATGAGGTCTGTATAGTTAAAGTTTCTGGCAATGTCGTTTTCAGTGGAGAGGATCGTCAGATTACTGAGTCGATCCTGCAGCATCGTCGATCGTAAATACGTTTTTATTAATTTCAACTTTGAGAAACTTCTTTCCCCAGATGCAACAGTAACTGGAACAATCACTATTAATCAGTAGTATTTGCAATGCAGTCGTGAAATTCGGGAAATCCACAGTATATTATACAGTATATATATATATATATATATATATATATATATATATATATATATATATATATATATATATATATATATATGAATAGAAACGACGTAAATAAGGAGCGTCTCTGCACACGGGGAAGAGAAATATACTGCGTGGTCATTGCAGTTAAATGCATATATATATATATATATATATATATATATATATACACCATCACTTTGATTGTTCAAAGTGATGAAGCCCAATATCTTCAGTGGATCACTTTGTATATCTTCTAGAAGAATTGGTTTCAAGGCTTCCATTTCCTCAACAAACATGAATCCATCAATGTCGCGGTCTTCATCAGTCAGTTCAGGTTCGAGATCTTTGCTGTGCTTACGTAGGTTTGTCTTGGACTTCCTTGTGAACATGTACATGAAGCCAAACTTTGAGTGATGTCCTCTGTTGTTCGAATCGTCGTTCCATGGAGGATATGGCAGTGTCTAAAATTGCGTTAAACACAGAAATTTTTAAATTTTTCTTCAGCATCTTCAATTGGCTGGTCTTGACCTTCATAGGAAAACATCTTCTTTCGTCTGACCTATGTTGTCTTGAATTCTGGCTCGATTTCAAGCTGCTTTGGAATCTCTTTGGCATCTGTTACAGCACTTTGAAATCCACTCTCCCGATATTCTTTCATCCACTTACATATTCTTTCCAAACTCTCGATGGCACTTGCCAGAGGCTTTGAATCACACTGAAGATCTTTACTCACGTAGTTGACTTGAAAGAGGTGGTCATACCAGAATATGACAATGAATTTAAAGTTCTTCATCTCTTTGCAAAGTGATTCTGCTTCGCTTTTTCCTTGATTTTTGCTTTTTCAGCAATTTCGACAAGTGCATCATAGATCTCGACAACTTGATATCGTACAGCTTTGACACTTTGCACACGGCATTCCCATCTTGTCTCGCTCAAGGGCTTCACTTAGAACTCTTTCACATACTTGCAGAAGGCTGACCATCGATCGGTTGAGGCTGAGAAGAAGACATACAGGAGTTGAATAACCCCAAAAAATGAGATGGCTTAAACACATGTTTTTCCCATGTCCCCAAGTAGCAAATTTAGTTGTGGCATGCGCATGGAGTGAAGAATGCTCTTGAATTAATTTCCAGAAGTCGCGCTTGAACGACTGATGAGTCCCTTCACGTTCGCACCATTATCGTATCCTTGTCCACGAATCTCACTCATTTTCAGTCCAAGTTTGTGAAGTTCTCTCATCAATACCTCTAGTAGGTTTTCTCCTGTGGTCTCCTTCACCTCAATGAACTTGATGACGTGTTCAAAAAATCCACTTTCAATACCTGATGATCCATCAGAGACATATCGCAAAGTAAGGGACATCTGCTCCTTGTGACTAATGTTGGGTGTGCAATCAAGGATCACAGAGAAATACTTTACCATTTTAATTCTGTGTACAACGGTTGCTCGAACTTTGTTGCCCATGAGCGAGATGAGTTCATTCTGGATTAGTTTTCTCAGGTAATGATCATGAATTTCGTTACTGACTATTATTCTAAGATGGTCTTGCATGATGGGATCAAATCTTGAGATAAGCTCAACCAGTCCAAGGAAGTTGCCATTTGTGAAAAATTCAGCAGCCTAAAAAGTATCTTTACGGCTACCCGCGTCCACCCTTACCTCAGGTTCGACAAGGTATTGTTTAAATTAAACCTTAAACTTAGGGTTCTCACAACTTGGACATTATTAATAAAATAATGATGGCAAATATGTTTAATATGATAGATTTAATTTTAAGCCAATACTCTTGACTTGCTCGCGTTTATAGAGTTAAATTGGTATAATGATATATTTATACTTTAAATGATTAAATATATACAGAAAAGATATGCACAGCCTAACCCTAACTTAATCTTATCCTTAGATTTTAAATCGTAACCACACTTAATATTAGAATAAAGGGGAGTACATAAATCGCATCATATGTACTAAACTATATTTCATAGAATCCTATTATATCTACCATGTGGTAAGATATAATTCGCTGTAAAATTTGGCACAATATGCACTGGATCAAATGTTTAATTATATTTACTTACAATTAAATAACTCGTAAGGCAAGCTTAAACTCTTAATTCGATAGATTTTAATGAATTGGTTAGATATAGTAAAAACAAGCCACGCGTTGAATAACTAAGTAAATAATTAGGGTCTAGAAATAAATTTGTTTAATTTAGATTGAAGTTGGGTAGATTTATATTTAGAATTAATTAATAAGTTAGTTCTCTTTAATACTTTAAAATATAAAAAGCTCAAAGAAAAACGATAAATAAGGAATGATTGTTATGCTATGATAGGTCAGGCCAAAATGAAAGGACCCACCTTTCTTAACAGGTTTTAAAATTTTGGATACTAAGCTTGCATGGTACTTATAGAAAAATGTTATAGACTTTGTTCCAAGATAAATCTTGGATAAATAATAGTCAAAATTAAATATATTGACCAGATTAGATTAATACCAGAATGTGCTTACCTTAGACACAAAGCCAACAAATAATTAAAGTAGTGATTACTTCAATGATTTTTTGTCGGTGTGCTGCACACCGGACAAAAAATTAGTCACCCCTAATAGCACCGATAGTAGGAAGTTCAAGGTCACACAGAGGGCGCTGATGTAGCATTGGTAAGTGACAAGTAGCGGTGACGTAGCACACAGGATCAGATCTGTTTCGTGAGGTGGTGAAGAACAAAGTGTGTGGATATAGTCTGCAAAATGGGTCGTGAGGCAGACGTTACTCAGTGGCAAAAAGGAGCCATCGTGTTTGGCAGAGCCCACGGACACAAAATGTCTGAAGTAGCCCAATTTGTTGGTGTGTCAACGCGTACTGTCCAGCGAGTTTACAAAGAGTGGTGTAGTTCGCAATCAACTGACAATCGACGGCGTAACTGTGGCCGGAAAACAATTCTCGACAATAGGGGCCGCCGCCATGTTTCTCGTCTAGTAACTGCAAATCGTTTTCAAACCAGAGAACAATTGCTCCAAGAAACCAATGAGGTTCTCCAGCGACCAATTTCCGAACGGACATTGCGACGAGAACTGCATGCGATGGACATCTGGAGCAGGGTACCACGGAAGAGGCCGCTGTTAACAGCAGGTCACAAATTGGCACGTTATAAATGGGCTCAGAGGCACAAAAACTGGACTGCGGCAGATTGGAAACGTGTAATTTGGTCCGATGAGTCCCGTTTTTGTTTGTTCTCCAATGATGGGAGGCGACGAGTACATCGCAGGTCCAATGAAGCCTTTAATCCTGAATGCGTCGAAGGTGTTGTTCAGGCTGGAGGTGGTTCCGTGATGTTCTGGGGATGTTTTTCGTACCACGAAATGGGCCCTCTCGTTCCAGTGACGATGAATTTGAACCAGCAGGCGTACCTCCGCATACTAAATGATGAATTGGTCTCTGCCTCGCCGGATTCGTGCGGTTATCAAGGCCAGAGGCGCCGTCACACGTTATTAGGTACATTCTGAGAGGGGTGACTAATTTTTTGTCCGGTGTGCTTATATTATCAGTTATTTAATATCATGATTTATAGACTCTTTTAGTAGAATATATAATTATTATGATCGAATATTAATTAATTATTTATTTTCGTTGATTTTGGTTGGTTTGTGGTTGTTTTAATAGGTTTTAATTGGTTTTTAATATATTTTGATAACTGTTATGCCGTTGGGAGTATATTTTAGGAATTTTTGAAGCTACTGTCTAAATATATATATTAGACACCATTATTCCGTCTGAAGATTGTATCTACTGATCCTCGAAATGCCATGTTGTGTTCAGCGATACTGTACAATGGCGAGGAGGCGCTCAAAAACATTTTTCCACCTAAGCTTCTCCGTATTGATTCGTTCCTGACTGAGTTGATCCACAGTGCAACTTTTGATCAAACGTTGTTCGATTTCCATCCATTGGAGAGTCGCCTTCAGATGGCCCTGTGATCTTTCGTGCTCAGACAGTCTGGAACTAGTATTCACCCAGTCACAGAATCCTCCACACTCCAAGGCATTGTTGGAGTTTCCAAATAACTTGTAACAGAAACAAAATAGCAGAGTCTTAGAGAATGAATAAATCAGCCATTTCCGTATACCAACTTCTTCATTTTCCATCCGTCTCTTGTAATGACTTGTCTCTCGTCATCTCCGGGAAAGTTAGTCTTCCTCACACTGTGGTGGTCCTTTACTTACTAGTAAATCTCTGACTTTTGTGCTGACAGTTTCCGGACATTGACCTGGATCTTTGAGTGCATCCAGAGGCTGATTTTGCAGAATTGGAGTCTGATCCATGGGTTGTTCTTCCCTCTGGATATCACTTTCATCTATCAAAGCGCAGGTACATCTAGTTCACTTTCTTCTATCAAAGCTGATGATGATGCATGTGACGGCGCAGGCACATCTTGTTCAGTTTCAGCCTGTGGATCGCATTTCTCTAGAAATTTTTCAAATGACCCATACATACGCTCAAGTTCTGATTTCCGCTTCGCTTCACGCTCTCTTCTGGTGACCGCTGAGATATTCCCGAGCAGTCTCTCGCAATCTCTTTGGAGGCATCACTGTCAGTCGATATCTGAAATATAGCAAAATATATAATTAATACGGAATACTATTGTATATGAATACTACTGGATATGAAGAGTTATTATAACAATCCGTATTTAATTTAACACTCAAAACCAAAATATTTTTTTATACTGTACTCATATTTGCAGGGCCCCTAATAGCTCGGGGCCCAAAGCAGCCGCTTTGCTTGCATTACCCAAAGGCCGGCAGTGTTGTGTGATGTCTGTGGGGGTTGGTATGGAATGGAGTACTTGGTTATAGTGTCTCTCTGGTGTTACCTTAATGTAGTAGCAAGGGTGTTGTTGGTTAGTTGTCGCTGCTGCAATGAATTGTGTTTCCCTCATGTTTGAATGTTCCCTAATTTTTAGTATTTTTGTTTCTGTATGTAGGTGTTCTATTGGTTTTGTTTGAGTACATCCTGTAATGATACGAAGTGCGTTGTTTTGTATTGTCTGTAAGGTGTTTATGTGTGTGTTTGAGATAATGGGTGTCCAGCATGGGCTAGCATAGTCAATAACTGAGCGAATATATTGTTTGTATATGAGTGATGTTGTTTCCTGCTGGTGTTCAAAGTTTGTGTCTGTTAGTACCCTAAGCGTGTTAAGTCTTGACGTACATTTATTTTTAATGTCCTGAATGTGGTTTACAAAAGATAATGATGTGTTGTATGTGACACCAAGTATTTGGGCCCTGTGAGTGTTGGAATGTTGGTGTTGTTTAGTGTAAGCTGTGGAGTTATCTGGTGTTCTTTTGTGTTGCTTGTGAGCAAGGTGATGGTTTATTTTGTAGTCGCTACTTTGAGTTTATTGTGTGTGAGCCAGTCTTGTATACTGTTTATGTATGGGGCTCCAATAAACCTTAGCCCCCCCGCCCATGGCCTAAACCATTAGAGGTACAGTAAAACTAAACATACCTTACAAAAGAGAATTTAATCCTGCATTTAATGAGAAACAATTAAAACTTGGTGTTCCTGCCATTGGCTTCTGAGACAGCCTGAATTCGCTTTGGGTAGTTTGCCAAAAGCGACGTGAATAGATCTTGATCGTTACGCAAATTTCTAAAACAGTTTCAATGTGTTGCGTCATTGTATCCTTCGAAAATCGATTTGCTGCAGGTTCTTGAAACAAGAGACATTCAACCTTGTCCTTTATAACTGATCCAATGTGTTCACAGACGTTCAGGTCAGGAGAATTTCCTGGCCATTCTTCATTTCCAAAGAAATCGATCTCATGGTTCCGCAACAACTGTTGAGTGGCTAATGCCTTAAAGCAGGGGGCCTTATCGTGCAGAAGTGTGACCTGATCGACATCCATAACATTGTTTGGATTTCTTAGAAAAGGAATGACATGCTGGGATAGAATAATATCACGAAAATACTGTCCATCCCAACTCTGACCATTTGGCTTCAGCACCCACATGAGCTTCTTTGCAGTGAACAAAACAAACACACCAACACAGTCTGGACTTTTTAATAAGTCGCGATAATGTTCATCGTCATCGATTTCATCTGGTGTTGTGGCCCACACTCGATCATTTTGGTAGTTAGGCCGACGTATTACGTAAACAAAAAATTCATCGGAGACAGCTAAATGCATGAAGTCATCCACATCCCAATCTTCAAGATAATGGGCAAACCACATTCTGTCACCGATGTTAAGTTTTTCTTGGCTTTGGAAGTTCATGCCAAGGCTTTAAACCTTGCCTATGACGGTACAGTCGAATGATCTCACCACTAACGATCTTTCCTCTCGACACTTCGATCTCTCTAGAAAGTTTAGCACAGCTGTTTTTCCGCTTACGCGTACCGCTTTCAATGATGTCATTTGTTTCCTGAGAGAGTGGCAAATTTCGGTGCCCAGATTTGGTTGTATCCATTTCACATTCATCCAAAGTTTTATTCCAATTTCTTTTGAAGTCCTCACTTCTTCGCAACTTTTTGGCAACCCATGAACGTGTTATAAAGGTGGCTCCAGCATCACGAGCTTCCCGAAATGTTATTGCTCGTATGCGATCTATCACACGTTGCCTCTCCGAATCACCAATTAATTGAGAAGCCATTATATTATCACTTTATCAGCTAGAGTAATTTTAATACCTGTAATAAATAAAGAATTTTATATATTTTTATAATCACTAAAAACTATTTCGATATAAGTAAACATGTAAGCTGCAAATGGGGGGGGCTAAGGTTTTTTGGAACCCCCTTATGTTTATTGGTTACTTGTAGCAGTGTCGATGTTGTTGTGGGTTGATGTTAGAGTAATGTCATCTGCATATGATGATAAGGTAAGCTTGTTATCTATGGGTGTTGGAATGTCATGCATGTATAAGTTGAACAGTGTTGGTGAGAGAACAGAGCCTTGAGGGACCCCATTCGGAAAAACTTGTTTTTGGATGACTTGCCATTAATGAGCCTGAGTATCCACAAAAGCCTGGCGTCACCCCTGATATATATATATATATATATATATATATATATATTAATGTGTGTGTGTGTGTGTGTCATATATATATATATATATATATATATATATATATACAGGGTGTTTGAAAACTTTCTGTACAAATTGTAATGGGGGATAGGCAACACCAAGACAAACCCTTTTCGTCTATAAGTGTATGTCTGCTGACGTCACCATTCGGTGCGAGAGGGCGCCGCTGCAATTGGCTAAAAGGTGAAGTGGGCTAGACTCGCGCTTGCCGCGGGCATTCTTAAATCGGACGTAGTACGCGTAACATGGAGCGCTTCACGACTGCTGAGATGGCTGACATGCATATGGTGTATGGGGCTGCCAATGGAAACGGAAGAGCTGCTGTGAGGTTGTACCGACAGCGCTTCCCAAACAGACGTGTGCCAAACCACCAAACGTTTGCGCATTTGCATCGGCGACTGCGAGAAACTGGAACATTCCATGCAAACATGCATGACACTGGTCGGGAGAGAAACGTGCGCACTCCTGACATGGAAGAAGAAATCTTACGGCGATTTGAGGACAATCCAAGCGCAAGCACGCGAGGTGTTGCACGTATCCTCGGTGTGAACCACGACCTGGTCTGGAGAGTGTTGCACGAGCAGCAGTTACATCCGTTTCATCGTCAGAGAGTCCAGGCATTACAAACCCGTGTAGCATGTGGATTTGCGTGCGCCCACACGTGAGAATTGTGCATGTTAAACACACCCTCACGTGTGAAACAGGCCTCATCTGAGAACAGCACATAAGCCGGAAAATTAGGCTGCACCGCTGTCTGCTGCAGAAACCAGTGTGCGAATTCCACACGAAGAGGGTAATCCCGAGGTTGTAATGCCTGGACTCTCTGACGATGAAACGGATGTAACTGCTGCTCGTGCAACACTCTCCAGACCAGGTCGTGGTTCACACCGAGGATACGTGCAACACCTCGCGTGCTTGCGCTTGGATTGTCCTCAAATCGCCGTAAGATTTCTTCTTCCATGTCAGGAGTGCGCACGTTTCTCTCCCGACCAGTGTCATGCATGTTTGCATGGAATGTTCCAGTTTCTCGCAGTCGCCGATGCAAATGCGCAAACGTTTGGTGGTTTGGCACACGTCTGTTTGGGAAGCGCTGTCGGTACAACCTCACAGCAGCTCTTCCGTTTCCATTGGCAGCCCCATACACCATATGCATGTCAGCCATCTCAGCAGTCGTGAAGCGCTCCATGTTACGCGTACTACGTCCGATTTAAGAATGCCCGCGGCAAGCGCGAGTCTAGCCCACTTCACCTTTTAGCCAATTGCAGCGGCGCCCTCTCGCACCGAATGGTGACGTCAGCAGACATACACTTATAGACGAAAAGGGTTTGTCTTGGTGTTGCCTATCCCCCATTACAATTTGTACAGAAAGTTTTCAAACACCCTGTATATATATATATATATATATATATGTGTGTGTGTGTACAGTATATGTACAGTATGTATATATACTGTATGGATATGCATATGAATTTATCGAATGCAGGGATGATGTGAGAGATGAGTAATTTATTTTTAAATCTTCATGTGACTGATGATGTAAAATTCTCAGAAATCGTGTGAAAAATTGTAAAAAAAAATTTTTTTTCATTGTCTTATTGACTTCTGCCGAGATCCTCCACCAGTGGTCATACGCAAAAAACATTTGAAATTAAATTTCATGTTCACAATTCGGAGAGCATGGAGTACGTTTTGGATTTTAAAAGCTAAATTTCGTGACATGAAACAGCAACTTTCGACCCAAAATTGGGATGAAGCGCTATCGCGCGATGATATTAATGGCACATGGCCTTTTTTTAATTATTGTAAGCGTTTAGAATCAAGTAATATTCCATCACGTAAAAAGAGACTGGTAAAGTCTGTTAAACTTAAATTGTGGAATGCTAAAATTAAAAGTAGCTTAATGTTAAAAAGGAACGCGTATTTCAAATTTAAAGAAACAAATAATTTGTCCAATGAAAATGCTTTCAGGTTATTGAGAAGGCGAAGCAAAAAACTTATTAGAAAAAGTAAACACAACTATGAGCTATATGGAGTGAACCAAATTAAATTGAATCCGAATTGATTCTATAATTATGTTAGGAATAGAAAATTAGCTTTGCACACTATTGGTCCACTCATAGGCGGAAACAACGAAAAAATTTACGACGACTTACATATGACAAAAGTTTTAAATAAATTCTTTTCTTTCGTATTTACTAACGAAAATATGAACAACATTCCCGTTCCCGTAATCATGCTCAGTGATGATCATCTAAAGCTTCACGATTTTACCATTATGAAACTGAAGTACTCTAGGCTATAGGTAATATTAATTTTAATAAGACTCCCGGTCCAGATAAGATCTACCCGAGGGTACTTAAAGAAATTACCTACGCAATATTCTCTCCTCTCGCATATATTGTATATTTAATAATAAATCTTTACAGTCTGAAGTTGCGTTCGATTGGAAACTTGCAAAGATTACGCCAATATTTAAAAAGGAACAAATCGCTTTCGGGAAATTATTGTCCCATTGGTCTGACTTCAGTAGTTAATAAGTTTATGGAGACGATCATTCGGGACAAAGTAGTTAATCACTAAAAAATTTAAAAATTAATCAAAGATTCTCAACACGGCTTTCGACGTAATCATTCTTGTCTTACTAATCAGCTTGATTTCTTTAATGATATTGTAAATATATATAACGAGAATAAAACAGTAGATATTATATTTCGATTTTCAAAAGGAGTTTGATAAAGTGCCACATTGAAGATTATTAGCTAAACTTCCTTCTCACGGAATTGATGGTAATGTTCTCAAATGGATTGAAAATTGGCTTTGTGGACGTAAACAAAGAATGGTCAGGTTAAAAGATCAGTTAGGAATGCTAAGCATAATTTAGAGATACTTACAGCTGCGGATAGTAAACATAATCCAAAAACGTTTTTTGAATACGTCAATAATCATAAGCCGATAAAAGATAATATAGGCCCTCTAGTGGACGTTAACGGCGCTTTGGCTTCCGACGCTCAGGCGATGGGGGGTATTTTTAATAACATTTTTGCGACAGTTTTTACCGTAGAAGACGTAAATAATGTCCCCGACGTGGACGATATCGTTCCATTTAGTAAGGAAACTATTTTGAATGAAATAACTGATTACGAGGGTGAGATTGCGCATTATATCGATAAGCTAAAAGTGAGCAAGGCTCCAGGTCCTGACGCGCTTTATCCCAGACATTTGAAAGATTTGAAAGACGTTATCGTACGCCCTTTAACGAAGATTTTTAATCAGTCACTGGAAGCGAAGATTACTCCTGAAGACTTCAAATTAGCTAACGTTACGCCCTTTTTAAAAGAGGCGACCGCATAGTAGCTAGCAATTGTAGGCCTATTAGCTTAACGTCAATTGTCGGTAAACTTTTGGAGTCCGTAGTTAGGGATCGTATCATCGATCACTTAGAAAGTCGCGATTTGATTAATAGTAGTCAGCATGGGTTTCGACGCCATAGATCTTGTTTAATTAATTTGTTAGAATTTTATAAGGAAATAGTGTGCGAATACGATAGGCATAGAGCGGCTGACGTTATTTATTTCGACTTTAAAAAAGCGTTCGGTACAGTTCCGCATAGAAGATTAATTGCGAAGGTTAAAACGCACAGTATACGCGGTCAGGTAGCTAACTGGTTAGAGAAATGGTTTCATGCTAGAAAACAGAGGGTCGTTGTTAATGGTAGTGAGTCGGGGTGGTTGGATGTAGGTAGCGGTGTCCCACAGGGTTCAGTGTTAGCCCCATTGCTATTCGTAATTTACATTAACGATATAGATGTAGGCTTGGCCAGTAACGTGTCAAAATTCGCGGACGATACTAAAATAGGCAGTAAAGTTGTTAACGTGGACGATAGAAATAGGCTCCAAAACGATGTAAATAGGATTATGGAGTGGACGGATAAGTGGCAGATGCAATTTAACGGCGACAAATGTAAAGTTTTGCATATAGGTTCTCGTAACAATAATTACACGTACACGATGGATAATAAACAGTTAGCGAGCGTTGACGAGGAAGTAGATTTATGCGTACGCGTATGTAAGGATTTAAAAGTTAGGAACCAGTGCCTGGAGTCTTACGCAAAAGCTAATAGGATGTTAGGCTTCATATCACGTAATTTCGAATTTAAATCGAAGAATATTATATTGCCCTTTTACAAGTCCCTAGTCAGGCCTCATTTACGTAGAATGTGCCGTTCAGTTTTGGTGCCCGTATTTGCGTAAGGATATTGATAGGTTGGAAAGGGTTTAGCGTCGCGCCACGAAGCTAATTCCGTCATTGCGCGACAAGTCTTACGAAGATAGGATTAAAGAGTTAGACTTGCATTCACTCGAAACTGGGGATTAAGGGGAAAGCTTATTGAAGTTTTCAAAATCGTTCATAAATTCGAAAACGTAAATTTTAACAAACTATTCACGTTCGATAATGGCAATACTCGTATTAACGGATTTAAGTTGCGTGGCAGACGTTTCATTACTAACATCGCTAAAAACATTTTTACGTTTAAAGTAATTGATAAATAGAATAATCTTCCCGCGTCCGTCGTGAACTCTACCAGCGTTAATATGTTTAAGAACCGTTTAGATAGGCATTTTAAAAATATTAACGTTGTTTAAAATAATAATACAATTAGCAACAGGAGCTCTGGGGGTGATGGTCGAGGATGAATCTGTTGATGATTAATGCCAGCTTGTGACATGCCAGCGGATGATGATGGGGAGTCTTTCTTTTTCTGAATGAATGTTAACCCACGAATGATAGGTTTTGCTACTTACTTAACCCCTTATTCTCCTTTTTTAACCCCCCTTCTCCTTCCTTTCTCTCGGGCTAACCTTACAGTGGATCTTAGGGGCTTTGTTAGCCTTAGCTTCTGTAGATATGTAGAACAGTATTATTTCAAAATTTACTGATGATGCCAAACTAGAGGCACGAACAAAATCAGCGGCAGAACGTTTGCAGATTCAAGAAGATATTAATAAATTACTCGAGTGGGCAGAAATTTGAAGAATAAATTTTAATATTGATAAATGTAAAACGTTGCATATCGGTAGAAACAATGTTAAAAAAAAATTCTATGCGGGACAACACACTAACGAGTGTTACGGAAGATATAGATTTATTGTAGGTATTATTGTTGCCGACACGCTTAAACCGAATAAGCAATGTATGGAAGTGGTCAAAAAGCATAGTCTTAGGATTTATTAGTAGATCATATGAATTTTAATCGGAGGAAACAATGCAAACATTATACAGGGTGTCCCATAAGTCCGGCATCATAGGAAAAAAAATAAAAAAGGCAAAACAAAAGCTTTTATTTACAGAACGTGCTCAATATGTATTGTTCCGTAGCCCATTCACTTAATTTCTGTAGTATCTGAAGTTTATATGGATGCCATTTGTGAGCCTGAAGAATGCGATGGATGCTACTTTTCGACACTCCTATCTCGGCGGACAATCGCCGAAGAGACTTATTGGGACTTCTGTTAAAATGAGCCAGGATAGCAGTCGCTGTATCATCGTCAGTGGACCTCCTTGAAGGTCCACTGCGTGGTTTATCTTCTATGGATCCTGTTTCCTTCCTTAAACTTTGCAACAAGTCTGCTAACACAACTCTGTGTTATTGGCTCGCGGTCTGGATGCAGTCTGTTAAATTCAGCAGCGGCCTCTCTTTGACTACGATTTCCTACGAGTAGAATTATCTGGATTCGTTCTTCCTTGCTCACAGACATTATGGCCTGTAGAAAGAGAAAAATATGAATTATGGTTTGTAGAAATAGAAAAATATGAATTTCTCCTATGATGCCGGACTTATGGGACACCCTGTATAATTCCTTAGCACGTCCCCACCTGGAATACTACGTTCAGTTCTGGTTCTCATATTTACGACAGGAAATAGAATGGAGAGAGTACAGCCACCGGCTACTGAGGTGATTCCTAAACTTACGAGTAGAAACAAATGATACTCTGCCCGTTTAGAAACGTTAAATTTATTCTCACTTGTGAATAGGCGTATTCGAGATTTAATCCAGGTGTTTAAAATAATAATTAAAGGTTTTGATAATGTCGACGCCGAAAAATATTTCATCTTCAGAAATGCAGATTGAACTCAGGGTAATAGTCTCAAATTAGTGGGTAAACATTTTAATCCTAATGAAGTAAAATTTTTTATTTAATCATGTAGTTAATTTTTGGAATGGATTGCCAGCCAGCGTAGTTCAAACTAATTTGGTTGAATCTTTTAAAAGGAGACTAGATGCTTATCTTGCCTTAAACCCCCAGTTAGAAGTATTTATTAGCGCGTAGAAGTTTGTAGAATTTTCATTCAGATTCCCTCCTCTTTACTTTAAAATTTGCACTTTATCTTTAAATTTCTTTCCTTCCTTTCAACCTCTTTTCTTTGTTTTTCTTTAAAAGTTTCACTTGTCTTTAAATTTTCTTACTTCTTTTAACCTTTCACTCTAACTGATATTCGACATTAGTAGTGAAAGATATACTTTCCAATTACCTCTAAGGGGTCACTTTTTTTTACCCACCCTGTATATATATGTGTGTGTGTATATATATATATATATATATATATATATTTATTTATTTATTTATTATTTAATTATTTATCCGACTCAATTCATAAGAAAAGTTGCCAGATTGCTCTGTTTAATTAATTTGTATATATTTAATGAAGAGATGATCTCCGTATAATGAAGTTCTTGACAGCTCCAGTCGGCTTAAAAGTCAATGCAGATATATATAACTTTTGTAGTGCCGTTAATTTTAGCGTAGAATAATCAAATAATATCATATACTTTGAATAATAAAACACAACTACGTCATTCTGTTTCTTTAGTCGAGTTATTTAACAAGGAATAAATTATAACATACACTTATTCGAAATATATAGGAGATAAATATAGAGTCCAAATTATAACGGTAGAAGAAATCTATATACACCAAAAATACACACTTTAAGCGAGGAATATATATATATATATATATATATATACACAATCATAAATAATAATAATAGTACAGTAGAAATCTATATACACGTTTAATATATGTACGCGCATCTACACACTTATATATAAACTTCAAAATAATAGTACAGAAGAATTTCAATACATGGATAATATACATATATGCATCAAAATATACAAGCTTTATGTTCTACTGCGCTTAATTAAAATACTAAACTCGCATGTGATCGAGTCTACAGTTACATCCTCGTTGCTTTGTACTATGCAATAAATACGAATTAACATTATTTCACCACTGAAAGTACGCGGGTGTCTATATTCGATATAAAGGGCTTTCAGATCGTTTAACTTTACAATTGATTGGCAAGTTATCACCCTCTTTAAACACGGTTAGAATACATTCAAAAACACACACAAAGAGGGCATCGTTCGCCACAACATCATTATTAAATTCAAACTTATAAACACACGTTTCCAAACGAGGGTTTATTTTTTCCAACCCGAGCTTTTCAACCGTGAACTCTTCTTCACATCGCATATCGACAATTGAAGTAATCTTCTAAATCGTGCTGACAGCTGACCATTATATAAAGAAATAGCTCTTCAGGGTGAACAGTGTAGGTGAGCTCAGCCCTGTACCGCTTAAGTTCTTTGTACCAAAGTTCAAGATATTTCGAAGAGTCTATACCAACGGTGGCCAAACCCTGGCTCGCGAGCCGCATGCGGCTCTGGAGGTTGTTAACTGCGGCTCGCGAGACAATTTTGGTTTTTATTGTATTTATCATAAAAGACAAAATTCATAATACAAATATATAATTTTTTTTCACATAATAAAAAAATATGAAAAAAAAAAGGAAAAATTGAATTGACAATAAAATGTGTCATGCGTACGACAATTTCTTTTGCGTGACAGGCACTAGGGGGATAATTACGTAATTAACACCAATCGCCACTCACCAATGTCCAGTACCCCTCGAGCTACCCTGCGGGCCGCGTGTAGTAACGAGTGAGTGTGTTTTAAAATTAGCTTCTTAGATCAAATAGTGGCTATTTTTCTCAGCTATACAAGTGAAAGTTATACAACCCCTTAGTTGATTAAAATGACTGAGCAGACAAAGTGTAAGAAACGGAAATATGAAGAAGAAAATAGAGTTTTTAAACAGGAGTGGGAGAAGAGCTTTGCCTTTACTGTTAAGGGTTGGAAACCTGTGTGTCTTATCTGCCACGTGGCACTCAATCACTTTAAAGCCAGTAACTTAAAGCGTCATCATGAAACTAACCATAAAAATTTTATTACGGAATTTCCTCCCAAATCAGAATTGCGGAAGACTAAGTTAACAATGTTGAAATCCAGCCTAGTTGCCCAACAAACTGTACTTTCATCATTGTGTAAGACAGCTGACTTAACTACTGAAGCAGGTTTTGTTATGGCATGGAATATTGCTCGAGCTCAACTTCCCTACAGTAGTAGAGAATTTGTGAAGAAGAATATTGCCGATGTTACTGCAATTCTCGCTCCAGATAACACACAGCTTCGAGAACAAATAGCATGTATTTCTATTTCCAGCTACACTACAGAGAGACGTATTTCCCAGATCAGTGCTGAAATTACATGCTCGTTGCAGAGTGATTTGAAGAATTCTGTTGCATTCAGTTTGGCCCTCGATGAATCCACAGATATTAAAGATAGCCCTCAACTGGCGATATTTGTTCGTTATGTTACTGGCGATGGAAATGTGAAAGAACTCTTGAACTTAATGACCCTAAGAGAAACCACCAGAGGGGTTGACATAAAGAACGCACTTGACGAGGCATTATCAAATGCTCAAGTGCCATTGAATAAACTTGTCAGTGTTGCAACAGATGGAGCACCAGCTATGGTAGGACAAAATGTATTCCTAGTTGGGCTATTGACACGCGATCCGAAGTATCCTGTGTGTCTCTTTATTCACTGTATCATTCACCGTGGTCATTTGGTAAGCAAGTACTTTAGGCATGACATTGTTATGAAATGTGTTCTAGAAATTGTGAATTTCATTCGTTCAAATGCAAAAACGCACCGAGCGTTTAGAAATTTTATCGAGGAGCTGGATCTTCAAGATAAGCCAGATGACTTTTCATTCTGCTGTATTGTAAGGTGGTTATCAACTAGTAATCTCCTGAATAGGTTTGTTGCACTGTTGGAGCCTATCATTGATTTTTTGAAAGAAAAGGGAAAGTCATACCCACAACTAGAAGATCACGAATGAGTGCAGGATCTGATGTTTTTTACTGATGTAATACAACACCTTCAAAATCTAAATTTGGCACTTCAGGGAAAGGATAAGGTCATTTCTGACCTTACACAGTCAGTTTTCAGTTTCCAGAATAAAATAAAGCTCTTCCAAAAAGATCTAGTAACAAAAAAATTTGACCACTTTCCCCACCTGAAAAACCGAGCAAACACTTTTCCTGATATTGAAATAAAAGATAGTAAATTGGAGGAATACAAAGGTAAATTAGAAGGACTAATTGATGATTTTCAGTTCAGGTTTGATGAACTAAAGAAGCTAAAACCATACTTCGATGTCTTGTAAATCCTTTCCTGATTGATGTCGTCAACGATGGCTGTCCTGTTACCACACCTTTTGTTACGGAAGCTGCTTCAATACAAGCAGAACTTTTGGAGCTACAGGAGGACGTGGGTTTAAAGTTGAAAGTTGATACATAAAAGCTTATAAATTACATTGTTACGGCTTTAGAGGAGCAATCAGTGATTGGTTTAAAAGTTATTTGTCCAATAGATATCATTTTGTATCGATAAATAAGGTTTGCTCAACTAAAGCGCTTGTCAAACATGGTGTGCCACAGAGCTCAGTTCTGGGTCCACTGTTATTTTTATTATATATAAATGACCTTCCACGTTCATCTGATATACTGAACTTCATAATGTTTGCAGATGATACAACTGTGTCTTTTTCTTGCAAAGATGTTAATACAGCTAAGAATATATTTCATTCAGAATTCATCAGTGTAATGAAATGGTTGACCACCAATAAACTCTTCCTAAATACCAGTAAAACAAATTTCATGATTTTTACTAATAAAAGAAATGTATATCTTGATGAACTTAATGTTAATGAAATCGCCATAAAGGATTGTACTGTAACAAAATTTCTTGGTGTAATGCTAGATAAGAATTTGCAATGGAGTGATCATGTAAATTATATCGCGAAAAAGATTTCAAGGAGCGTTGTTATAATGTTTAAACTTAGAAATGTAGTCCCTAAACAAGTTTTATTGACTCTTTATCATACTATTGTTCTTCCTTATATAGCATACTGCACCCTTGTTTGGGAAACTCCGCTAACAACGTATTAAATGGTATCTTTGTCATCCAAAAAAGAGCAATAAGGTTATTATCTGATGCTGATTTCCTTGATCACTCTAGTGCATTATTTAAAGAGCTAAACCTACTAAAGCTCGACGATATAACCAAACTGGCACATTTTATTTTTATTTACAAGTGTAAGAACAAAATCATTAATTTGCAATGGGTAAATAGATATTTTGTAACTCATCAAGAAATCTACTCGTATCAGACCAGAAATAGATTAAAGCATGTTATACCTCAATTTAGATTGTCTTCATCTCAAAAACTACCCATTTTCATTGGATTAAACTATGGAATGACTTGCATGCCGATATAAAAAATATTGTGAATGTAAATTTGTTTAAAACCAAGTTGAAATTCCGATTAATAATGGCATACTAACAAAAATCTAGGATTAGTGACCACTAATATTGTTTAATATTGTCCATTAATATTGTTTAATATTGTAACACACATATTTTAACTATTAATAATACTTATTTACTTACGTATTTATTTATTATTATTATTATTATTAATTTATAACAACTAGCTGCTTATTTTTAATAAGAGCCCAGTAAAGCCTAAAGCTTAAGGGCCAAATTAAATAAAATAAATAGTCAGGCTTCACAATTATTCATGTCATTGTAAATTGAAAAAAAAGAAAATTATTTATTTTATTATTATTAATAAAGGTTATTCTATTCTATTTTATTCTATCTGCAGTTGAGTTTTGGAAGCAAGTACCAGAGACAAAGTATCCTCACTTCAGGAAAGCCAGTTTCCGACTTATCTCAGTTTTTGGGACAACTTATTGCTGTGAAGCACTCTTCTCGGTAATGAAGTTTGCAAAGTCAAAACATCGTGCTGCCCTCATTAACGAACACCTGACTGAGCTTCTTCATACCGCCTTAACATCACATCAGCCAGACTTTAAAGCATTAACAGCCAAAATGAAGACCCAAACTAAGCCTTCTACAAGCAGTACTTAAACAATTTAATAATGTGAGTATAAGTATATGTATATGTTTTTAATAATTAAATTCTTTTTAAAATATTTTGCAGCTCTCGTACATCTGAAAAACGTCGTATGTGGCTCTTGGGTCCAAGACACTTGGCCATCCCTGCTTTATACCATCTGCCTTATATTTCTCATGGCATGTAGAACAGTCAATTTTATCACATTTATGCGTGAATTTCTCCCAATTATCCATCATATGAAACATACCACATTCGCAGATTCTCATTTTCTTGCACGTACCATTTGAGTGATGGAACTCAAAACAGTTATTATTGAAAAATGTGCGTCTACACACATTACAGTCCCTCTTCTCAGCTTCAACTACACGACTTTCACATTTGGAACTTTTACACTGCTCACATACCATGTAACAATCCTTACAATGCTTCACTATATCATCTGCAAACTCGAGACATCCCTTACACAAATCATGATGTCTAACATATTTTCGACTTTTATCATAACTCGCGTAAAGAGCCCTTATATTGCAGATGGGGAGATACCTTGTTCATGACAATCCTAAAACAAGTAGATGTTTTGTACGT
This sequence comes from Bathynomus jamesi, assembly GCA_023014485.1. NCBI lineage: Eukaryota > Metazoa > Arthropoda > Malacostraca > Isopoda > Cirolanidae > Bathynomus > Bathynomus jamesi. Next base: position 79,384 of record JAJOZX010013090.1, read on the forward strand.
TCTCGCACACTGCTTTTAAAAACATACAAAGTCCTTCGACGATCATCCATTCCAAATACAACTATACGAACATTCATTTCCTGCTCTAACCTTCTCAGCTCTTCAGGACCCATATTACAGTCAAACTCGAGCTTACAATCTGCTGCCAGTTTACGGGCACGCTGTACAACCGTAGGCAACCAAATTTTTTGGGCCACCGTGTTTAGTACAGTATACATATGAGCCTAGATTATTGTTATAAAGCCGCAACCACTCTCGGTGTTTATATGCCGTCTGTAACTAGCCTGACAATTGAAGATAATTGTTTAAGGTGTGACCGTATGTCCCGCAACACGGAATACGTGAACAATATCTATCGTGAAGTTGTCCATGTTGAAGGCGATACTACTATGAGAGGTCTGCATTATACGGCCTTTAATATATTCTATATCTACAGCAGCCAAGCGCCTGTAGAGGTATTACTATCCAAAAATCATCTATATTTCCGTCATCTGACCAGAACCCGAAGGACAGCCGTGTCATGACTTCACGTCCCTCGCTGTTCTGAAGGACAAACTCCACAATACGTTCAACTACGCGCCGTAGTCCGTGTTCAACGCCGTTGCTATACATGGTTCGCGGGTCTACCCTGACTACGTACCGGTTTCTAGTCAAGGCCGAGGTGGGGGTGACGGTGCGCACCAGCTCAAATGTTATGCAACTCTCAACAGAACGAGATGCTGCTGCTGTGGAGGGTACGACCGGAACTGAACAGGAATAAGGGGCACAGTTTTATTTGTAGAAGGAACTAATGTGGAACGTAGAGGGCTGGGACTCTATACTGGGGGTCTAACAACCGGCGCACTCCTGGCACGCTTTATACCTGACGTGGAAAGTGAATCATCAACTTCTTCATGCCCCCGCTTTCTCCTCGAATTTTCGCGTGGGGGTGCTACAGTTGGCGTTGCTGGGGGTTCGGTAGCAGGGGTGGAGTCTGTAGCCTCAACTACACTGTCATCGGTATCGTCTGCAACATCGATGATGGGGAAATGATGGCACAGCACTTCATCCTCATCGACATTCACGGTTCTGAGAAAGAAGAGGAAAAACAAGACTGTAGAACAGGGGTGGCCAAAACGTCGATCGCGATCTACCAGTAGATCGCAGAGCAATTTTTAGTAGATCGCAGAATGACCAGTAGTTTAGCCTAGCAACAGAGACCTTACATTTCACAATACTAACGAGCACACGACCGAACCGCTACTACCAAAAATTAGCGTTCTTTATGTTATCACTTCCATTATCGGTAGCAACATTTATTTGTTTTATCTTTGTGTTTACCAGTCATTTAACAAAAATTAACAAAGTTTAACTTTAATCATTCTGAGAGATATTTAATTAATGTCACAGAAAATGATACCGCTAACTTTAATTTCTGCCAAAATTTCATACCGCGGTAAGCTGAGCTGTTACGAGCATGTGTCACTTAAATGACGGGTCATTCATTTGGAATAATCGGTTGTGAAGGTCAGTCTCCAGTCCAATTGCATTAACACCGTTAAAATGAGTGCTGAACTAAGTGCCAAGAAACAAAAAACTTACAACTTTCACAGTGAGTGGGAGACGGCATATTTTTTTACGATGAAATTCCAAATATGTGTGTTTAATTTGCCATGCATGTGTCGCTTTTGTCAAAAAGGGGAATTTAGAGAGACATTTTAAAACTATTCACAAGCGGTATGAGAGTGATTTCCCAGCTGAAAGTGAACTACGTAAGAGAAAAGTCAACGAACTTAAGTCTCAACTTAGTGCTCAGCAGTCTATCTTTACAGGGCCTAGCACAAAATCGAAAGCAGCAACGATTGCGTCATTTCGGGTGAGCCGTGTACTTGCGAAACACAAGAAACCTTTTCAGGATGGAGAAATATTCAAAGAAGCATTTACAGAGGCAGCAGAGTCGTTGTTTAAGAATTTCAGTAAAAATCGGAAATATTGTCTGCTATTAACCAGCTTCAGCTATCCAGAAACACTGTGATGCGGCGTTGTGAAGTAATGGATGAGAATTTGGTGGAACAACTGAAGAAAGACATACATGACTGCGTGTTCCTTTCACTTGAGTTTGATTACTCGACAGATGTGATCGACACATCACAGTTATGCATTTTTATTGGAATCGTGTTTAAAGATATCACAGACAAAGAAGAATTGCTTAAAATCCTATCTTTAAGAGGGAAAACTCGAGGTGAGGACATTTTTCATGCATTCAGTGAGTTTGTTAACGACACACAATTCCCACTTCACAAGCTTGTGAACATAACAACTGACGGATCACCTGCTATGACTGGCCGCTCCAATGGGTTCATCGCCCTGTGCAACAGTGACAAAAGGTTTCCAAACTTCTTTAATTATCACTGCATAATTCACCAACAAGCATTGTGTCGTAAAATGTTGAATATTAAAGAAATTACGGATATTGCCCTTAAGATTGTGTGTTCTATTCGGGCGAGACGTCTACAAAGGCGTCTCTTCCGGACTCAGCTAGAAGAAAATAAAGCAGAACACACTGAACTTTTGTTGCACACTGATGTCAGGTGGCTAAGTAGAGGTAAGTTCGTGCAGAGGTTTAGGGATCTCTTACCTGAAATTAAAGACTTTCTGAAGTTAAAAGAAACATATTACAAAGAGTTGGAAGACGAAGTGTGGTTGTTAGATTTAGCTTTTTTGACTGACACCACTGCTTTTCTAAATCAGCTAAACTTAGAGTTGCAAGGTAAAAACAAAACTATTGTTGAAATGATTACCCCATTGAATGCTTTTAAACAAAAACTAGAACTGATATCCTCACAGCTGCAGCGACACCAACTGCGGAACTTCAAAAACATGATGTCAAAGCTGGAAAGTCAGGGGAAAGAATGCGACCAGTTTGACAGTGTTCGATACGTTGAACAGTTGCAGAATGTTATTACGGACTTCAATAGACGGTTCCAAGACTTAGCCACACAAGAACCTGTAGCAACATTCATGTGCTTCCCATTTGGTGCAAACTTTGACATTGATGATATTGCATCAAAAATGGCCTTATTGTTTAATATGGACATATCTGCAATCGAGAATGAAATTTTGACCCTGCGAAACGACATTCAAATCAAATCCAGGTCTTCAGAAGGAAACTTTTGGCACCTACTTCTTGAAGAAAAGTATCCGAATGTCAGAAAAAGTGTCATGTATTTGACAGCATTTTTTGGATCAACCTACTTTTGTGAGTCAACGTTCTCTCACATGAATATCATCAAATCAAAATACCGAGCCACTCTGACAGATGATCACCTGGATGCTTGTTTGAGGCTAGCAATCAGCAGCTACAATCCGGACTACACATGGCTTGCTGATGCCATGCAGTGCAAATCATCACATCAGTAAAGTAAGCTCTTTCTATTCCAGTATACGTAATTTCTAATAAGTTTGGGGGTTAAAATTTAATGAAAAATATATGTGTGTGCATTTGGCAATATATTTTTATATCCACTTCATTTTATTCTTGTTTATTCTCTCTCCATCTCTCTTTATGTGTATATATATATATATATATGTATATGTATATGTATATGTATATATATATGTGTATATATATATGTGTATATATATATGTATATATATGTATATGTTATAATGTTTCAGACCAACAAAGACCCTAGGATCCACTCATGGTTGGTCTACCTAACTGTGTTCGTAATTGTGTATTGTGTATGTCCTCCGTGGTGGCGGAGGGGACCTACAATTTTACGTGGGTTCCGAACCAAAAGAACATAAGAAATTTATGTAAAAACTGCCTGTACATTGGCAACGACCAATTTTTACCAAACTAAATAATTATCAATTGAAAACTAATTAATTATTTATCGATTTAAAACTAAAGATAGAATCTCTGGATCCAGAGGATCAAGTCATAATAGACTACTATCCACAAATATGTTACACTCTATATCTATTTATAACCGACATGCAAATATATCAGATCCAAAGAATCCAGTCAATTTCATTACGGTATCCATCAATACTAGTACCCTGCCAACCAAAAATAAGTCACGGTCCATATCGACTGCGGACCAAGTCAAAATTTACAACCATATACATTAAAATATATATACTTAGGAGGAAAAGTGTAGGTGTGGCTGTAAAGACTGTACAGTAATGTAGAAATGTGTGTGCACCCATTTTGGGTCTCCCATTTAAAGGTGTTTGTGGGGCAAGTGAAGATCATGAGTTTTTCAATACCTCACAGTACTATGGGGGGCACCGCTTGGCAGAGGAATCTCTTTAAATGGGGTGTGTAAGGACAGAGAGTATCCCCTAACCCAAGATGCTGCCTCCCTATATCACCACAAAGCCTTAATTTTACTACCTTAAACTATACCCAATCTAGCAACATATGCGTCCAATCGATTTTTAAACATGTTTATAGACGTGCTACTAATTACTTCTACTGGCAAACTATTCCAGCTATTTACTATTCTATGCGTAAAAAAGTTTTTCGCAACTGCTGTCTCGAACCTTCTATCGGGTGTTCCACTTAAAACCGGCGGGCCGGTTTTAAGTGGAACACCCTTTACTTGTCAACTTACACCCGTTATTTCTAGTCCTATTATATTGAGATATTTCGAAAAAGCTATCTCTATCTACGGTATCGAACCCATTCATAATTTTGAAAACCTGGATTAGATCACCCCTTAGCCTCCTGGTCTCGAGTGTACTCAATTTTAACTCCTTAAGCCTATCCTCGTACGACTTTGACCTAAGCGACGGAATCATCTTAGTTGCTCGTCTTTGAACTCTTTCGATTTTGTCTATATCTTTGCGCATATGCGGATTCCAAACTTGGACCGCGTTCTCCAAATGGGGTCTACTAATGATTTATAAAGAGGAACTATAATATCGCGTGATTTGTACTCAAAATTTCGAACTATAAAACCTAACACTTTGTTCGCCTTATTGACCGCTGCTGTACTTTGTTTCGCAACTTTTAGATCACCAGTGACTATAACTCCTAAATCTTTTTCCTGCTCTGCGCTTGTTAAATCTTTCCCTGACATACTATACGCAAAATTACCGTTACGCGAACCTATATGCAAAATTTTGCACTTATCAACGTTAAATCTCATTTGCCATGTGACTGACCAATCAACGATTTTATTCAGATCTTCCCGGATTTTACCTCTATCTTCGTCGTTAATCGCCCTACCACCCAGGTTCGTGTCATCCGCAAACTTTGAAACTGTACTGACTAGGCCGACATCTAAATCGTTAATACATATATATAAGAAAAAGCAATGCAGGGAGACGCGGAAGGTAATCGTTTAGTTAATTTTCTCGAGGATAGCTTTCTTATTCAAAAGGTTGGGGAACCTACGAGGGTGGACAGTATTTTAGATTTAGTAATAACTACGGATGATAGGTTAATTACTGATCTTCAAGTAATAGAACCGTTAAGCAATAGCGATCACAATATGGTAGAGTTTGTCCTCCCAGTAAGTCACTCGAAACCAACTAACTCGACTAAAATTCCTAACTTCCAGCACGCAGACTTTTGTAAAATTCGAAATAAATTGTCACACGTCAATTGGGAAAACGTAATGGGGAACTCCAACGCAAAACTAATGTGGGAATCGTTCGAAACAGTATTTAGGACTATAAATGAGGAATGTGTACCGTACAAAATTAAGCGTGCGAAAGTAAACAACAAGCCCTTGTGGTTTACTTCTAGAGTAGGAGACATTATAAAGAGTAGAGATAGGGCTTATAGGCAACATAAGTGCGATAAAGACAATTTGTGGTTACGAAACAACTACATATCTCTAAGGCGTGAAGCGAAAAGTGTAATAAAAAGTCCAAGCGCGAATTTGAAATCTCCATAGCTCATGACGGTAAAGAAAACCCCAAGCGATTCTTTCAATACGTCAATAATAGAAATCCAGTAAAAAGTGACTTGGAGCCTTTGAAAAATGTAAACGGAGATCTAGTTTCTGAAAACAAGGAAATGGCTACCTTGCTAAACGAATTTTTTACGTCAGTTTTTACAATAGAAGATGTAACGAATATCCCTACGGTCATAGACTTAATACCTTTTGATAATGGTAACATTTTGGATAATATCGTGGTTAGTGAAGGGGAAGTAATGCGTTTTATTGATAAAATGAAAACGCGTAAATCACCGGGGCCGGATTCCATATATCCCATACAACTAAAAGAATTAAAGATAGCATTGTTGTGCCGCTAACAAAGATTTTTAATGCGTCTATTTCTAAGGGGTGCGAACCAGATAATTTCAAGTTAGCAAACGTAACACCTATCTTTAAGAAAGGCGATAAAGGTGCAGTGGGAAATTATAGGCCAATCAGTTTAACGTCTGTTGTAGGTAAGCTACTGGAATCAATAATTAGGGACCGTATAGTCGAACACTTAGAATTGCATAAACTAGTTAGAAATACGCAGCACAGTTTTAGGCGAAACAAATCTTGCTTAACTAATCTTTTAGAATTTTTCCAAAGCGTGGTTGACGTTTACGATAGACATCGGGCGGTTGATGTAGTGTATTTAGGTTTTCAAAAAGCGTTTGACACCGTGCCGCACAAAAGACTGATTGAAAAAACTAAGGCTCATGGAATCAGTGGTGTAGTAATAAATTGGCTAGAAGAGTGGTTGCGAGGTAGGAAATAGAGGGTGGTCGTTGATGGAGCGGAGTCGTGTTGGGTTAATGTAGCGAGTGGCGTTCCTCAGGGTTCTGTATTGGGCCCCTTGCTTTTTCTTATATATATATATATATATATAACTGGGCTGGTGGATCGTTAGGGAAAACTTTGGAAAAAGTAGAGCCCATCTCAGTAAACTCTGGCCACCCCTGATGTAGAATATAAGGAGCATCACTTAAAATTTTATTATATTTTGTAAATGTTCAACTTAGGAGTGTGACGTGTTAGAGATGGATTCTGTACAAAAAGTCAGGTTCACGATCCCGTCCACATGTATTATATCTGGCTCTACAGGATGTGGTAAAACTGTGTTTATGTTTAAAATCATTAAAGATAAGTGAGGGATGTTCTCAAAATTTGTGCATAAAGTCATATGGTGCTATTCGACTTACCAGTCAGTATTCAACGAGTGTCAAGATGATATCTTGTTCCAAAAAGGTGTATATGACGTTAATTTGTTAAAGTGAAATGAGCATACGGTCATTGTGATTGACGATCTTATGTTAGAAATGGATAAAATGTTTGCTGAGACATTTACTGTGTTCTCCCACCATCTTAACATACAGTAAGCGTATTCTTCATCAATCAGAATCTATTTTTCAAAAACAAATACATGCGCGATGTGTCGCTAAGTACAGAATATCTTGTCTTATTCGCACAACGTAGAGATGTGTCACAAATTAGGGTTATTAGCCAATCAAATGTTCCCGAATGAGCGTAAGGAATTTTTGGAAGTTTATAAAGAAGCTACAAGTCAACGTTATGGATATTTGCTTTGTAACCGTCATCCGCGAAACACCTTTAGGGTGCTTCTAAGAACGATTATATTCCCAAACGAGCCTGAAACGGTGTATATCCCAGAATGACAAACAGGCTAAAGAAATATCGTGAATTAATAAAAATCTATCATCGACTGCCACGGCCACTGCAGCTGCTGTTTGTTAAAAATATTGACTCCAACTTTTTAAAATGCATCTGTGAAATTTGTCTTAACGTTATAAAATGTAATGTACCAATGAAACCCCCTCAGAAGGCCCACTTACGCCGTTACAAGAACATAATACGCACACAAGCTCGTAAAAGTCAAACTGTTGAGAAGAAAAAACGAATTATTGTACAAAGAGGGGGTTCATTCCTCCCCATCTTATTTTCAGTTTGGGGGCCTTTACTGAGTAGTTCAATATAATGAAGAAAGTAGTCGTGATTTCACACGAGGTGTATGCTTCACTGCAAAGCTCAAAGAATCCAGATATGGTTCTACAACCCGTAAAAGCAGGCTTAAAAGAATGGAATGCGAATTGTTGGACCTATTAAACAGTGAAAAGTCATCTGACGAGAAAAGAATCTTATACCAAGAAGCTCTGCAGAAAATTCTTCATGAATATGAAAATTATCATATAAGAATCCGACAGAGGTCCCTGTAGTTATTAGGTGCAGCGCAGACGACGTTGAACATGGAGGCATAGGACCTGGGGTCGAGGCTAGTAACGAACAGTCAAAGAACAACGGTTCGACCCCACCCAACATATTGAGCATGTATTAAGAAGCAGTCTCCCACATACATTGAGGAATAAAGGCATAAGTCTTTGTAAACTATTAAGTGAGGATCCCATTATAGAGTGGACCGATACAGGTGAGGTAGTTGTTGAAGGAACAATGGTACAGTGTTCGAGCATCGTTGACATCGTCCATGACTTGGTGAGAAAGTGGGATAGACCCTCACCTGCATGATGGAAACATATTAAGGCAAGACTACAGCAAATAAATGTCCGAAAAACACTGATAGGTAATCTAAACAGATTAAAAGACTTGGGGCAGTCCTCGCATGTACCGCAGCTGAATACGCCTTCACCCCCAGCGGTAGCGTCTCTAAAGAGGAGGAAGAAAAGACCAAACAGCAACGGCCAACCCTACCCGAGTGCCTCTAAAATACGCAAATGGCTAGCATGTCAAGAAAACGTTATTATGACATTTCTAGCCCAGCCTCCTACGGTGGCGTTAATAGACTGTACAGAGGCGTTTATAAAGAAGGAGTAGGGAAAGAAATGTTGAGAGGTTTTTGCGGGAGCAGGATGCTTATACACTTCATAAGCCGGTGAGAAAAAGGTTTAAAACAGCCAAGACAACAGCAGCCCCGATTGATTCTATTTGGCAGGCGGATTTAAGAGACAGGCAGAGATATTCGGTGTATAATGGTGGTTACCGCTACATCCTATTCATAATAGATGTATTCTCCAGATATTTGTGGTTAATTCCCTTGAAAAATAAATCGCCTGAAACAGTTGCTAAAGTTAACAAAATGCTGATGTTGAAAAAAAAACAGAAATCCTGGCTATTTTTGTACAAATATGGAGAAATAATTTATAGGCCGAGTTTTTCAGAACATGCTGACAGAGTTTAACATCAGAGTTCAACGTACCATAAAGGAACGCATGCATCGCTATTTCACACATAAAAACACATACAGGTATAGAGACAGTCTGGATTCGCTGGCCTCATCCTACAACTGTTCACACCACCGTGCGATTGGTACAACACCTAACGAAATTTTAGAAAGCTGTGAGCATACAGAACGTGAGGTGAGAAAAGATAATCGTAGAGTGTTAACACACTCTGCGCATTTCAAAATCATTGATTATGTAAGGCTGTCGCGTTCGGGTAATAAATTAGCGAATGGATTTGAGCAAGGTTGGACACGTGAGATTTTTAAAGTTAGGGCTATGAGACCTAAAGACGAGATAATGCTGTATTACGTTGAAGATTTGAATGGGGAAGAAATTGCAGGGGGCTTTTACAACGAGGAGTTGCAGAAAGTGATATTTAATTTAAAGAAAAATGTGTTTAAAATTGGAAAAATTTTAGGCAGCAAAAGTTCAGGAAAGAGAAAAATGTATCTGGTAAAATGGTTAGGGTACCCAGAAAGCTTCAACACCTACTGTATATAAAAGCTGATGCAATAATGAAGCTTAAATAGTATGCAGCATGGCGCCTAACCACTTCTACGTCACACTCCCGTCCTCTTCTTTTCTGTCTGTACCTCCTGGCAACACCCTGGCCAACTTTAGAACAGAACTCCACGGGCCCATTTAATTTGGCCGTGAATCATATGAGGTAGGAATATGCGAAATTCAATTGGTTAAAAAGTTTTTAAGTATTGATAATAAAGAATCCGTTTTTACTGTTCTTAGAAACCGTGATGAGTGTGAAAAGGCCGGGGTAACTCGGGACGAAACAAATGGTGTCACCCGGAGTGGGGAGGCAGAGTACTACACCACAGTAGTAACACTAGGCCCGGGTCATTATGGCTCAGCCGAGGATGTTGTGAGAGACTTAAATGGTAGTTTGAAAAGATCAAATCTTACGGATGATTTAGTATACGAAATCGTAAACAAAGATACCCCGGCACATACTCTGACTCTAAAATCAGAGGCTAACAGACAAAGGGCTGTTCAAAATTATAACCTAGTGCCGATATGGAGCAACCATCCAAAGGGAAACCTTTCATGAAGCATAACATGACTTGTGCAGCTTAATGTATCAGCTGAAATTGGAAAAATTGAACGATGGCTACCTTGCCCCAGACATGTGCTATATTTACAGCAATAACGTAGAACATCAGTTTGTTGGGGATACCCAGGCGCGCCTGCTACGCATCACTCACAATCCCAATCATAGAGGAAGGAGCTTAAGGATGACATACGACAAGACACATTATGTCAATGTCGCAATTAACCTACTAACCAATATCTCAATATATACACTATAAGAACGATTGAGGGGAAAAGTTTTCCATTCGGTGACGGGAGCTTAAGAGTGAAGCTGCACTTTCGTCGCACTGTGATATAATGACCCGAAGGCCGTTCACAGTCTATCGAAGGGTGAAATACCAGTGCTGGGGTGGGATTGGATCCATTTTTTCAACCATACTGCGCACGGCTGTTCTTGCTGAATAGTGGTGCCAGATATCTCGGTAGGAAAGCGTTACAATCAGGTCTTAACACGGTAGAAGACATAATAGCGGGGTGTAATTCTAAAGAAGCTCTAAAAAACAATTAAAGCGTACACGGGACGAAGTCATCAAAGATGCAAAGAGAAAAATGTGTGGTGGTAGGAAGGAGAGTCCTGTACCGAAGAAGAAGAAGAAGAAGGGGTTACCAGCACGTGGCGTTAAACGTAAACGGCCATCAAAAAAGAAGTGTTATAAGCGACTGAAACCTATGGTTGACCACATTTTTAACTGATATAAGTTAAGGACGTTGCTCTCATGAATAATAGACTCATCAATCATAGACGAATCAAGATTTAATTTACGAACATCCGATGGATGGGAAAGGGTGTGAAGAACAGGAGAAAGTTCGTGAACAATACTCATCCCCATTAGACCATAGTCCAACTGACATGCTCACGAGCGAAAGCAAGACGAGCATTGTGGTGGTGTGGGAGCAATTCCGGGCCCATTGCTGGACGTCTAGCATGTAAGCCACCTTCCATAAGTCTCCTTCTAACGGTTCGCTCCGATACACTGACGTCTCGGACCTTTCCAGCTCATTGCGGACGTTTGTGGCAGTCAAGCGACGATCTCGCAAAACACTTAAGACGATGAAACGATCTTCGCGGGCAGATGTGCAGCGCGATCTTTCAGATCCTGGTCTTCCGGTGTACTCTCCTGTCTCCACGTAACGTTGGTAGACACGTCGAACCGTTGTTCTTTGAATTCCTAGCGCATCGGCGACGTAACGCTGCCTCCGACCACCTTCAAGTAGGGCGACGACTCTTGCGACGTTCACGGCACTCAAATCCATTGTAAATGTCCATTTCTGAAACCCAAAAGAATTAGAAGTCTATCTGTTACTAAACGCAAATTCCTAGTCCCACTAGTGGAAGAAAAAAGTGACACGAGCAGTCTGAGAGCAACTGAATGTCAGACTGTCGAATTCTTAAAAGAAGTCGAAAATTCGTTACAGTTAGTGTGTTCGCAGCTGACGTTCTTTTGTCTCGTTATTTGGTTGCCTCATAGACTATATTTTCGAATTTTAAAACTTTTATAAACAGAAGCTTGCCCACTTTTTTGCTTTACGCGATAATCCAAGTGGGCCGATTTCTCTGCCGCTCAGAGTTACAAGGAATTACAAGGATAGGGTGAAGCCTCAAAAAACTTTCAAGCCACTCAGGGAGGTTCGTGTTATTGAACTGGTTTGTTTTAAACTTAATCTCTCTCCGAGAGAGAGAGAGAGAGACGCTTAAACAGCCAGGGTACCCGATCAATTAACGGTTCGGTTAATTGAATACCAGGTTAGGTTAATTGATTTTCCGGTTAATTCAATTGTACGCTTTTGACGAAGGGTTAGGTTAAATCGTGATAACTTTTGTTAATACTAACAAAATATGTCTCGGATCCGTAAATATCAGGTCATCCCATAAGTAATGTCGTTTTTTACAATAGATTAAGTTTAAACTAGTCCTACTCGGCTTAAGCATAAATTTTCCGAAGGTTATATCTAAGAGGAGATCTATTGTGTTTCGCTACGTACTTTACAGACCTTGACCAGTGAAGACGTGTGTTTTGCTTTATGTGAACCCCTCATAAACATGGCGGTATCAGAAGAGCATATCAGGCATATAATGCTTTACGAGTTCAAAAAAGGGAATAGTGCTACTGAAGCAACGCGAAACATTCAGGACGTTTTTGGCAAAGATATTCTGCATGTGAGGAAATGTCAAAGATGGTTTCAAAAGTTTAGGAATGGTGACTGCTGTTTGACAGATGCAGCACGCTCTGGACGCCCTGCTGAGTTTGATGATGACCCGCTGTTACCCGCACTTGAAGAAGACTGTTCAACAACTGTCGAAGAATTGGCCCAGAAACTCAATTCATCCCCATCCACCATCCATCGACATTTCCAACAACTCGGGAAAGTGCCTAAGTTAGGAAAATGGGTCCCACATGAATTGTCGGTCGACAGTCTGAGGGTGCGGGTAAACATTAGCACAGCTCTTCATTCCCGTGAACTCCAAGGTCCATTTTTGCACCGTTTAGTGACTGGTGATGAAAAGTGGATACTGTACCAGAATGTTAAGCGCCGTCGACAGTGGGTTTGTGCCGGAGAACCAACGACACCACAGCCAAAACCAAATCTTCACCCTCGGAAGGTGTTGCTTAGTGTTTGATGGGATAAAGGTGGTGTAATACACTTTGAAACCTTACCACACAACCAAACAATCACCGCTCAAGTCTACTGTCAACAACTGGATCGATTGAACACTGCACTAAAAGAAAAGAGACCTTCTTTGGTTAATCGGAAAGGAATCGTGTTCCACCACGACAACGCACGTCCTCATACCGCTCGGATCACTTCTGCAAAAATTGAGAAGCCTGGGTGGGAAAAACTTCCACATCCTCCATATTCTCCACACCTTGCGCCTTCAGATTATCATCTCTTCAGGAGTCTGCAAAACTATCTTGACGAAAACAGTATACTTCTTTAGATGACCTGCACACCAGTCTTTGTACGTTTTTTGGCTCAAAACCGCCTGAATTTTATAAACATGGCATTGAAAAGCTTGTAGGACGTTGGCAGAGTGTCATTGATTGCGATGGAAAATATATACTAGATTAAAAAGTTTCAGTCGAGTTTTTTTGTCCTTCAAATTCCGATCTAAAAAACGACATTACTTAGGGGATGACCTGATAGTTTATCATTTGACCGGATCACTATATATATAATATATATATATTATATATATATATATATATAGAGAGAGAGAGAGAGAGAGAGAGAGAGAGAGAGAGGTTATAAAAATAGCTTTCGTGGAAATACGGGTATATAATTTTTCTATTTGCATTTCGTGCGTGTTGCAGTCCATTGTATCTATCTGATCAGCTTCACAAATGTTGAACACATGTGTTGAATAGTAGCATATATGTTAACCTATCCGTCTATGGCCTGGGTTGGTTCGAAGTCGACGGGGGTTCTGGTTAGGTGGCAGCAACGGATTTGTTACTTGCAGTAGTTTCTTCTATAGTACTCTCCGAGTTCTATATTGGTTCGGAGGATTCTGGAAGGCTTACTAAATTCTCTGAAGGTTCCCTGATTCTTCTTATAACGTATCGGGAAATTATTTTTATCTATTTAAGGCTAAGTTCTCTGAAGATTCTCCGATTCTTCTTGTAACGTATCGGGAGATTTTAATGACTAAGTTCTCGGAAGAGAGCACGGCTCGGAGAAGATAAAGACTTTTTCTTACAGTAATTTACTGCTAAAATGCTACAAGTAATGCTCAGCCTCTAAATTAGATCAGTCTAGTCAGAATGACCATGGAAGAAGTTTTGTGGGTTTATATACCCATAATTTGCTAACATCATTATTATTAAATGTTAACTTGTGTCGTTTTTATTCTCTATAGGCTGCATTATTTTTGCACAATATTTGAAAATAAAGTAATTTTTTTTGTTGTGGCAATGTTTAAACAGATAAATAGGATATAGGAAGAGGAAGCCATATTTTTATCTTAAACCGCGTATTTTCAGATCTGATGTTTTCCGGATCTGCCGAGTTAATAAGAAGTGGAAATTGAACTATGCATCTTTACACTAAAATATGCATATGTGCAAAAATTAAAGGTTTAAGATTTACAATTAAATGCTTAGGCAAGACACGACTTCACCCTCCACAACGAAGAGAGAATGCATACAAAACACAAACATTGAGAAATTTAATCAGGATTCATTATAAAGCTAAATCTAAAAAAATTATTAAGAAATTTTGAAAAGAACAAGTCATCAATTATTTGGCAAAATAGGAAGCAAATCAAGAATTTATCCCAACGAAAAAATAATAATAATAAAATACTAATAATAATATCGCCGAGTGTACATTCCTAAATGGCGACATAATGTCGGGTCGTACATTGAGTACAATCCCAAATACATCACTGAGTACATTGTAATTTTGGTTATTACAGCTATGATCACAATTACCAATTAATTCACATTCGCTTATTATCGTTAATTACAGTTTCATTAAAGTACATTAATTACATTATATTAAATTATTACAGTTAATTACAATTAAACAGTTAACTATAGTTTTTTAGTGTTTCATATTTATAGACAATTAGGATGTTAGGAGTATAACACAAAGTATATGGGCACATATGGTGTATATATATAAAACAACACACATAATAATGTTTTATAAATTCGAAGCAAGCGAGAGAGGAGATTTTCGTTTTCAGATCTCCACTTTTGGTGTCGTCATCGGAATTCGAACACTTATGTCAGCATGAACGAATGTCTTGCGAGAAATTAAATAAATAAAAAAATACAAAGTATACATGTGAACGTACTTACATGTAAGGTAATTATGTACGTCCTCAGTGGACATGTACGAATGCATAAAGTATTGTACACATATTGGTAGTCACACAGTAGGTTGACATTAGGTAGCTGAATGAATAATTAATAAAATTAACAAAAGATAAAGGTCAAGAAAGGACATGGATGTATGAATGAACAACATATAAACAATGACGTATAAAGTGTAAAGTTTTTATTATTATGTTAAAGAATTTACCATATATTGAATACGAAAGATATCCACATACTAAACACGTGATTCAGCATTCAAGGTATGGAAAATGTGAAGGGAATTAAGTTGCTTTATGACGTCATAGTTTATCAAATTATGCATTAATTCATAATTAATACGCCATAGTTATTTTATTCGTACGTACAGTATAAGTCATTATTGGGAGAAATTAGAGGAAACGAATTAGAGGGATACAGTTTACAGCCATGGTACAAGAGTGAGTGGAACTATTAATTAAATATATATATATACAGTGCTTAATTTGTGACGGAACGCTCCGGAACGAACGCCGTTCCGGTACTTTTATTTTAAAACCTAATTAAAAAAAAGGTTTTTATTTTAATAAAAAGGTCAGCAACGTAATTTCGTAATTTAAAATCCAGCGAAATACAGACAGTAGAAAGCGAAAACTAGTCGATCAAGCAGAAAGAAGTTTGGAGTGTGTGTGGAAATTAATGTGATTATTTTATCAACTTCCTATATATAGCAATAGCATGTAAGTAAAGCAATTTTATTTTGTTTCAAATACATATAATTTTTGTTTCAC